>QANZ01056630.1:497-35722 GCA_003254925.1 Chamaecrista fasciculata | reverse complement strand
CATCTCGTAGTTTGACAAAAAAAAAACAAAACCAGAAATAGTTTTATCACCGAAATGAAATTGATCTCATAGTTTGAGAATCAAACTGCCAACAATGCCAACAAATAAATTATTTTGATTATTTTAATTTTTTACAAAAATTATTAATATTGTACTATTAAAAAAAGTAGGGATTGAATTGTATATTTTACTCAAAAAAATATAGGAAGGTTGAAATCGGATGATTTTGGACACAAAAATAGAACAAAAAATAGTTTGAGGACCAAAATGAAACTAATTGCATAGTTTGATGAAAAGAAATAAACCAAAAATAGTTTTAGGAGCCAAGGAAATTGAGTCTATAGTTTGAGAACCAAAATGCCTACAAAAGTGAAGATAATTAATTTTTTTTAGTTTTTTTTAAAAAATGTATTAATGGGAATAGAAGAAGATTGTACCTTCAAAAAATTTAGGGATTCAATTGTATATTTTACTCATACAAATAGAGGAGCATTGAAACAAAAAAAATAACAACATTGCAAATGAACAAAAACAATATTTTTTTAATTAAATTAATATAAATCATATAATATAAATATATGTGTGTGTGTGTGTGTGTGAAATGAGAGAGAGAGAGAGAGAGAGAGAGAGAGGTGTGAGTGAAAAGGAAAAAACAAATTGGTAAAAAATTATAGATGGAGAGATAAAATTATAAGTGTAATAAATAAGGACTATGTAAAATTACTATTTTGCATAATTAGTTTTTTAAAATTTGTATAAGAGTATAAGTAATTATAGGTGTAAGAGTAGGGGTATGTTAGTAATTATAAGAGAAAATGAGATGATGTTGTGAATAAAATGATGTTAGTAATGAGATGTTTTTGGGTCAGACAAACAGCCATTTGTACTATTCATCCAGTTCGGGAATGAGATGATACTTGGATGATAATTGGGATGATCTCCCAAACACGCCCTATATCATCATATGGAGTTGTGTCCGAAGCACATAAAGAGTCAGAACTAAGATATATTTTTTTCTCCCTAAGAAGTCGTTGTAGCATCTAGTCATTCAGCTCATAAACGTCATCCAGAATTGGAGCTAAAATAACTCACTCACCGAAATAATCTGATATATGGTATCTATTCAAAAAATCGGGGTAAGTTGAATTGGTAGTGGCTTCTCTAGGATCGAAATCACTATTAATTAGCAAATTATCAAGGATTTTCACACCAAATTCACCGTAAAAAATTTCCTCATCAATTTTACCATCCTCAACTTCAAAATCAATTCAACGAACTCTCTTAGGCTTTTGGAATCTACATTTGAACTATCTTGCATAAGCCTCATATTCTTTGTTACAAACATAACTTTGCAAGAAGACCGAATGTAAGAAAAGTTAATGGAAGTCAAAACTATATCTTGTCTAAAATCACCACCGAATAAGACAACTTTGACACTGAATATTAAATCAAACCCCGCTTGATTGTTAAACCACATGATATCCTTCAAAGATCTATCAAGAGCTTCAAAACAATATTTGTTAGTCATTGGAGCTTCATTCCATGGTATCAATTTAGGGTGAAAGCTATTCTCCAGTTTAAACCAAGCTTGGTTGGTCTAGTGGTTAGCTCACTAGTTCGCTTAAACAAGTGTCAGGGGTTCGATTCTTGCCTTGTGTATGCAGCAACCAATTGGCCAGCGGCAAACCCTTAAATGGAGCTCAGATCCGCGGAGAATTAGTCCTTAGCTCACTGGGCTGGGGTTTGGGAAACCAAAAAAAAATACTATATTGTATCAAGACTATAAATGCCTTTGGAAATTCATAAAATACAACCTATAGACAAAAAGATCGTATAAATACTTTAAAATTATAAAATGTGTAATTACTTGATAAGTAACTTATACTTTAAATTATAAAATGTATAAATTAATATTAATATTATTTGGGAAGAAGATGAGTTAAGGGTTGAAACCAAAATTTGGAATTGGTAAATGAGTTTTTATAATTTGAAATTTAAAATTATTAGCATTATATTAGACAAGTTTGACAACTAAGATGAAAATAGAGAAAAAAATGTGAGAAAGATATAAGTTAAAATAAATTGGTAAAAGAATTTTAAAATTTAGAATTTAAGATAGTAAGTTCAAATTTGGTGGGATTGAGCTGATTTTATTTTTAGTTATGATGTAATTATAATTATTGTTGCACTTAAACTCAAGAAATTTTTCCTAAGATTTCTTAGTTGAATTAAAGTAATTTAAATATAATATTCAAATATCTTTTATTCTAATTTTTCCAAGAGTTCAACCATCTTCTTTGTTATTTCTTTCTCATATTAGGTTCAAAGCATTTCAAATTTAATTCACATAGATTTTATATTTCTATTTTGAGATTCATTAGTTCAAATTGTCATTCTTGATACTTTATAAATTTGATGATCTAAAACATTCTAAACGGAATGAAATCAATGAATATTTGATCATTGATATATATTTTTTAAATTGGTGATATTATTTATAATTTGAGTCATTTTAATTATTAGTTTTTCAAAATTATGAATTGACATGTTATAAAAAATAACTAAGAGATAAAAAAAATATTATAAGGGTAAATAACACAAAAGGGCCCTGTGGTTTGGCCCATTTTCAGATAGGGTCCTTGTGGTTTAAAAAGTATCAGATAGGGTCCCTGTGGTTTGCTCCGTTAACAAAAAGGGTCCTAAGTTATATTTCCGTCCAAAATTTGACGGGAATTTCGGCTAAAATACTATTTTAAGACCCTAACTATTAATTTTTATGCGTTTGACTCCCTATTTGTATAAGAGGACTTTGACGCAAAAACAAAAGTTTCAAGGTAATAAATGACATTTCACCCTTCACTTTCTCTCCCCCTCTCTCTCCTCCAAGCCGCTTCTGAAATTTCCCTAACTCTCTTTCACCTTCAATTTCCGCAATCGATTAAGAGCGACGATTTTCCCGTTATCGCAGGATCTTATGAAATCTTTGGCGGCGGAGACTGCAACAACATGGCGGAGAAATTCCGGAGGTCTTACGGTGGCTTGTCGTCATCAATGGTTTCGTCTTCGTCTTCGTCTTTTCGGCCGTTACTCTGAGAATGGCTTCAGGACGGCTTCTTAACTTCGAAGCTTCTTGATTGAAGTTTTTTTTTGTCAAAGTCCTCTCATACAAATAGGGAGTCAAACGCATAAAAATTAACATTTAGGGTCTTAAAATAGTATTTTAGCCAAAATTTCCGTCAAATTTTGGACGGAAATATACTTCAAGACTCTTTTTTGTTAACAGAGCAAACCACAAGTACCCTATCTGACTCTTTTTAAACCATAGGGACCCTATTTGAAAATGGGCCAAACCACAGGGCCGTTTTGTGTAATTTACCCTAAATATAAATAGTATAAACATATTGGTGTTGTGTGTTTTACCAGTTTCACTTAAGGACCTGAGCTTCTCGCCTTTAAGCAATTAAGGTACTTGTAGTTTTGTTCTCCCAATTTTAATGAAAAATGTTGTGTTGGAACAATCTTAATAAAGTGGTCTGGTTTAGCTCGGCCCTCCCAAGTCTAATCGGGCTAGGTCATCATGATTGGTTTAAGGAAATCTTTCATGTTTTCATTTCTGAAATTCTATTTTTATTGCTAAATTTTCAATGTTTAAGAAAGATGTTTGATTTATAAAGTCAAAAAATTGTTTTCATTCATATTTAAAATATGTTAACTTGAATAACATTAATTTTTATATGCTTTTAAGTTTGATTATTACTAAGTGATAATATTAACATGATTAAATAGTTTACTTTTGTGTAAAGTTACAAAATATCACAAGTTAATTTTTGGAAATATTGGAAACGTCTTTTTGACATTTCCTGTTTTCAACCTGTTTCAAGAAATATTTCGAGAAAACATTTTCAAAAAAACTGTACAAAACACGTTTTCAATCATATTTCCTATTTTCAGTCAAAATGGACACAAGAAAGAGTAAACTACTAAATTGGTCCCTGGATTATTGGCTCGCTAACAGATTGGTCCCCAGATTAACAAAATTGACAAATAGGTTCCCAAATTTTACAAACGTTACTCAAATTGGTCATTTCGTCAAATCTCTGTTTACAAACCCGCTGACGTGGCCATTAACTTCTCACGTGGCACGTTAAGTGCCACGTCAGCAGTTGGAAAACAGAAAAAAAAAAAAAAAATGCCAACTGTATATTTAGTGCCACATAAGCATTCATAATTTAAAAAAAATATTTCATTCAAAATTCAAATAGGGCCCTGAGTTATATTTTTATCTCATTATTCTCAATTTCCCCTCTTTTTCATCATCTTCATTCATTTTAGTCCCAAATTTTCAAAATAAAATTGTAAAGTGTCCCAAAACTCTTCCAAACATTCCAACTTAGTCCTTAAAAGTATCAAAAACCGTAAAACCTAAACCATAAAACTCAAACCCTAAATCCTAAACCCTAAAATCCTAAACCCCAAACCCTAAAATCCTAAACCCTAAACCATAAAATCCTAAACCCTAAAACCTAAACCCTAAACCCTAAAATCATAAACCCTAAAACCCTAAAATTATAAAGTGTCCCAAAATTCTTCCAAACATTTCAATTTAGTCCTTGAACTCTAAAACCCCAAACCCTAGAATCCCAAACCCCAAACCCCAAACCCTAAACTCTAAAACCCCAAAATCCCAAATCTCAAACCCTAAACCCTAAAACCCCAAGCCATAAACTCTAAAACCCCAAACCCCAAATTCTAAAATCTCATACCCCAAACTCTAAAACCCTAAACTCTAAACAAAAAACCCTAAAATCCTAAACCCTAAACCCTAAAATCATAAACCCTAAAACCCTAAAATCCTAAAATTGTAAAGTGTGCCAAAATTCTTCCAAACATTTCAATTTAGTCCTTAAACTCTAAAACCGCAACCCTTAAAACCCCAAATCCCAAACCCTAAAACCCCAAACATTATTAATGCTTATGTGGCACTAAATGCACAGTTGGCGTTTTTTTTCTGTTTTCCAACTACTGACATGGCACTTAACGTGCCACTTGAGCAGTTAACGGCCATGTCAGCGGGTTTGCAAACGGAGATTTGACAGAAGGACCAATTTGAGTAACGTTTGTAAAATTCGGGGACCTATTTGTCAGTTTCGTTAATCTGGGGACCAATATGTCAGTGAGCCAATAATCCAGGGACCAATTTAGTAGTTTACTCAAACAAGAAACATGGCAACCAAGTAGATAGGTCTCTAAGTGAAACTGAAAAAATCGCACAACACTAATATAAGAATCGGACATACCACGAGTACCTAATTTATAATTTACTCTAAAATAAATTATTTCACAATCATATATGCTTTCTTTATAAATATTAAATATTTTGTATTTTTTTTGGCCGAAAAATATTTTGTATTTAACTTGAAAACTTTTCAGAAAATGTGGAAACATATATATAATCAATTTGTGTGGATACGTGTGAAACTTTCAGTTTAATTATGTATGAGATATAATTTGATTAAATCGAGTTAAATAAGTTGATTACTATGGCAATTGAATTTGATTAGATTAGTTAGAATATATTTGAGTTATTATTTGTATAGATCTTATAATATTTGAAGTATGAATTTCATATATTTATATTTAGGGTAAATTACACTTTGGTACCGTGTAGTTTGGTCATATTTCACTTTGGTACCCTGTGATTTAAAAAATGACACTTTGGTACCCTGTAGTTTGGTCATATTTCATTTTGGTACCCTGTGGTTTAAAAAATGACACTTTGGTACCATGCGGTATTCACCATTAACACTTTGGTACCCTTTAGAGCTATTTTGTAATTTTAATTGTAATAAATTTTGCAAAAATTACATATTGGCCCCAATTTTTTTAAAATTTTCATTTTAGTCCCTAGATAATATGTATCCAGGGACCTATTTGTAATTTTCTAAAAATATTAGGGGTTAATATGTAATTTTTGCAAAATTTGTTATGGTTAAAATTACAAAATTGCTCCAAAGGATATAAAGAGTTAATGGAGAATACCACAAGGCATCAAAGTGTCATTTTTTAAACTACAAGGTGCCAAAGTGAAATATGATCAAACCAAAAAGGTACCAAAGTGTAATTTATCCTAATTTAATTTAGTATTTTTTGTTACTCTAAAATTATGTGTCATAAGTTAAATAATTAGCTGTTATTTGTAAGGTGGTAATCTAATCCCACATATAATAAAAGATAAGATTTTGTAAGTAATTGACAAAGTTTCTACAAGATTTTATTTTCTAAGGGGGTGAACGATAATGAATTGGGTTGAATAGATATCTGAGAGTCACATACACAATGCAATGTGCCACATATACAGTTGCTCCTATCACTCAATATGGTGTGTAATAGATATTTTTATGATCAATATGAGTAGGACACATGATTTAGACGTCAATTAACCATTTAACAGTGTTACATCATCATTTAACGACCAGATCATTAGGCAAACTGAAAGTTAACAATTCAGGGACTAAAAAGTTGACGGAGGTGTAAAATCTAAAGACGTATTCATATTTTTCTACAATTTAGGGATTAAATCGTTGACTCATTAACAATTCAAGAAACAAAAAATAAGTTTTCTCTAATATAAAATTTAGGATAAATTACACTTTGGTACCCTGTGGTTTGGTCATATTTCACTTTGGTACCTTGTGGTTTAAAAAATCACACTTTGGTACACTGTGGTATTTGTAATTTTTTAAAAAAAATTTGGGGTCAATATGTAATTTTTGCAAATTTTGTTATGGTTAAAATTACAAAATAACTCCAACCAAAGTGAAACATGACCAAACTACAAGGTACCAAAGTGTAATTGACCCTAACATACCAAAAATTTACTTTTATGTGACAAGTAAAATTACTTTACTCTATTTTATTTTGAGTAAACTACCAAATTGGTCCCTAGATTGTTGAGGTGCTGCCAAATTGGTCCCAAGATTAACGAAATAGGACAATAAGTCCCCGAATTTTACAAACGTCAGTCAATTTAGTCCTTCCGTGAAACAGTCGTTTGCAAACATGGTGATGTGCCATTAACTGTTGACGTGGCACGTTAAGTGCCACTTAAGCAGTTGAAAAACTAAAAAAAAAAAAGTCATTTGTGCTTGATTTGCCACATAAGCATTAATATTTAAAAATAAAACATTTCATCTCCACTTCAAATTAGTTCCTTAGTTCAATTTTTATCCCATTATTTTCAATTCCCCCTCTTTTTCATCATCTTTATTCATTTTAGTCCTAAATCCTCAAAATAATATTGTAAAGTGTCCCAAAACTCTACCAAACATTCCAATGTAGTCCTTAGAAGTATTAAAAACCCTAAAACCTAAACCCCAAACTTTACACCCTAAAACTCTAAACCCTAAAATCCTAAACCCCAAACCCTAAAACCCTAAACCCTAAAATCCTAAAATTATAAAGTGTCCCAAAACTCTTCCCAACATTCCAATTTAGTCCTTAAAAATATTAAAAACCCTAAAACCCTAAACCGTAAACCCTAAAATCCTAAACCCTAAGAATCCTAAAACCCTAAACTCTAAAATCCTAAACCCTAAACCCTAAACCCTAAAATCTAAAACCCTAAACCCCTAAAACCTAACCCCTAAACCCTAAATCCTACTTTCCTCTTCACCTTGTCTCAAATTTATTAAATCAGATTCATCACCATTCATCATCTTCGATTCATCATCATTCATCGCGATTTCATCATCATCTTCGTCTTCATCGCGATTTCAACATCATCTTCGATTCATCATCATCTTCGATCTTCGTCGTGATTTCAAGATCCCTAATGAATAGATCCGTCGTGATTTTGTATATATGTAATCTTCGCTGTGATTTATTGTGAGATCTGCTGTAATTTCCGTTTGTTGTTTTTGTTTTCGTTTGCAAATGATGAATGATGATGAAATCGCGACGGATGTAATCTGATGATGAATGATGATGCCCGGCGGGTTGAACCTTCATATTTAGGAGATGGGAGATTGGAGATTGAGACGTGGAGATGGGTATGATGATGATGATGAAAAGAGGAAGTTGAAGATCGAAGATGACGAATGATGATGATGAATCGAAGACGAAGATTATGAATGATGAAGATTTAGGGACCAAAATGTTTTTTTTATTGTGATTTAATAAATTTGAGGCAAGGTGAAGAGGAAAGTAGGATTTAGGGACCAAATTGCGAGAGAGTAGTTTTTTTAGGGGTTTAGGATTTAGGGTTTAGGGGTTTAGGGTTTTAGATTTTAGGGTTTAGGGTTTAAGTTTTAGGATTTTAGAGTTTAGAGTTTTAGGATTTTAGGGTTTAGGATTTAGGATTTTAGGTTAGGGTTTAGGGTTTTAGGGTTTTTAATATTTTTAAGGACTAAATTGGAATGTTTGGAATAGTTTTGAGACACTTTACAATTTTAGGATTTTAGGGTTTTAGGGTTTAGGGTTTTGGGGTTTAGGGTTTAGGATTTTAGGGTTTAGGGTTTTAGGATTAAGAGTTTAGGGTTTAGGTTTTAGGGTTTTTAATACTTTTAAGGACTAAATTGGAATGTTTGGTAGAGTTTTGGGACACTTTAGAATATTATTTTGAAGATTAGGGACTAAAATGAATGAAAATGATGAAAAAGAGGGGGAATTGAAAATAATGGGATAAAAATTGAACTAAGGGACCAATTTGAATATGAAATGAAATGTTTTTTTTAATATTAATGCTTATGTGGCAAATCAAGCACAGTTTACTTTTTTTTTCAGTTTTTCAACTGCTGATGTGGCACATTAAGTTAACGGACACGTCACCATGTTTGCAAACGACAGTTTCATGGAAGGACTAAATTGACTAACGGATGGACTAAATTGACTAACGTTTGTAAAATTCGGGAACTTATTTGCCTATTTTGTTAATCTGGGGACCAATTTGGCCGCGCCTCAATAATCCACGGACCAATTTGGCAGTTTACTCATTTTATTTTAGTAAACAAAAAATTACTACTTTTATTTTGTTGTTTGTTGACCAATTGGTAAGTCACGTAATCTTATTCTTCTTTCAGAAAAGGTTGAAATGTGAGTGGCCACCAGATGAGAAAATCATTCAATGCACTTTTGTTGTGACCTCATTCCTGCAAGACATTTTGTCTTTATGCGAACAAAATGGCATCTTTTTCTACAACGAGAAATGCCTTTTTTAATAAAGGAATTACTTTTAGAATCTATTGCATTTCAGAAAATAGTTGTGGACTTGTGGTAGCCTCTCATAATAAAACAATTTTTAGTTTAGGTAACCAATTCTATATTTGCAACATGCAACAGCCTTTAGGTCTAATCAGAATGATTCAAGACTTATTAACCGATAGCTCGACAGACTTTAGTTTTCAACTGTTGGATTCTTTTGAAATTCAGGTACATTTTATATATTTTTAAAAAATAATTTGACATGAATCTCGAAACATAATTTCTCACATCCAACCATTGAAAGTTTTAAAATCGTGTATCTTTCTTACTCGAACTTTCAGTATCTTTTATTCTTTTTCCCCTCAGATAAAGGAATTTAAATGAGAAACTCCTCAAATATGAATGGAGATACCAAGTCTGAAAAATTAAAATTAAGGTTGTTGAAAAATGAAGAGATTGAGACTGTAATAGAAAGAATGGTAGAGTACAAGGGCCTAATCTGGGACAAGAATAAAAATAAGATAAAATTCATCTATATATTTGCCCAAAGTTATGTTAAATTTGTGTAAATATTAGATTGTTTTAGTGATATTGTACTGCTGTGCATTTTAGTCCTTTATTATTCTGATTGTAAATATTATAGGTTTATTTACAGCTCATAGGTACAGCTCATAGGTTCTAGATTTTTCTTCTATTTGTTAGTTATTCTTCAACCAATAATGAGGTATCTACACATATCTTCATTTAATTGTATATAACCATTGAAGGATAATGAATACATCATACAGAATATTTCAGCATTTTCTTTGTACTCTGATTACCTTTTTCATGGTATCAGAGCTTGTACCTTGTTGCATAGAGGATAACTCAAGTTGTATTTTGTAGAGTTGAGGTCCAGAACTCACACCATACCTCTCCTCAAGTTCATCCCACAAGCGCTTGGCGGAATGACAGTAAATCAGAGTGTCGGCTATTTCCTTAGAGATTGAGTTGATAATCCACGATTTGATCATGGAGTCTACCTTCTTCCACCTTCGAAACTCCTTCTCATCAACTGGTGGTAGCAAGGTTCCATCAAAGAAAGCAGTTTTGTCCTTAGCTTCAAGTGAAGTCTTGATGGCGATGCTCCAAGTCAAGTAGTTGGGTCCTGTGAGATGCGAAGTGACGAGCGCCATTCCTGGGTGATCTGAGTTGTAGAGGACGTAAGGGCCATCTTCTATGCGCTGGACGCCGCCGCTCGCAATCGCAGGGTTAGGGTTGGGAGTGTTTGCGATTTCAGTAGATGGGGTAGAGGAGTTCGCCGAATTAGGGTTGTCAGCCATAAAAGAAATTAGGTGAAAGGAAAATAGGGGCAAAATAGGTATATATATCAGCCTAAAAAGAAACCTGGCTTTGATACCATGAAAAAGGTAATTTATGATGAACTATGCCCATTTTGGTGAACAAATTTTGACAAATAGTATTGACAAACTCTGTTACCACATACTACAATAGAATGTTCAAGGCTTGGGATGAATTAGATAGAATTTCACCTATTCCTGTTTGTAAATGTTCTCCGTGTACTTGTAATGTGACTGCTAAAATGAAGGATCTAACTGCATCTACTAGGCTTTTACAGTTTCTGATGGGTTTGAGTGCTAATTTTGAGTCCATTAGGGGTCAAATTCTTAATTTGGAACCATTACCTAGTGTTAGTAAAGCTTTTGCTATGGTGGTTCGATCTGAGAGTGAAAAAAATGTTAGTCAGTCCTTCACTGTTTCTAGTACTGAGGGTAGTGCTATGTTTGCTAAGTCAAAGCCTAAAAATGAGAGTGAAGGGAAGGTGTTTGAAAGAAAGAAAGAGTGGAATAAGAAGGGGGATAGATACTGTAGTCACTGTAAAATTGTTGGGCATACTAGAGATACATGTTTCAAACTCCATGGGTACCCGGAATGGTACAATGACTTCAAGGAAGCAAAGAAGGCAGAAGGAGGAACTAAGAAAGCCATTGCTAACATGGCTGGTGATAACATTTCACACAATGACAGTTATGAGAATGAAGGGAAGCAATCTGAACTAGCATCTATGGTGTCTCAGCTGTTCAAACAAGAAATGGGCAAGTATATGAAGGGAAAACAGCAAGAGGAACAGGTCAGCTATGCAAATCAGATTGACCTCGCAGATAACTCCATTACTGATTCTGTTGTTGATTTCTATTTGCCTTTAGAATGTGCTTCTTGGATCTTAGACACAGGAGCCTCTTCACATATGTGTTTTGAGGCTAAAATCATGTAGCATATTCAGGATATTACACATGCAATTAAAATACATTTGCCAGATTCTACAAAAAAATTGGTTTCAAAAAGGGGACAATTTAGTCTTCACCCCAAACTACTTGATCTGACCATATTTCATCATATATTTTAGAGACATTTTAGGGCATTTTATATTCATTTGGGATTCATTTGTATGCCTTTATGTCCTTTTATGATGAAATATGATGCCTTGAGGTTTGATGATTATTTGGACTATTTTGTGATTAATTGAGTGGTTTTCTCGGGTTTAATCTTTATTACTTGATTGATCCTCTTTATCCTGAGAATTCACTTAGTGTCTCGATGTTCTTGATAGGTTTTAATGAAGTCCAAAGTGCTGAATTACTTCGAGGAAGGCTCAAGGATGTTTGGAGACGAGTCATGGACCAAACTGAAAACAAACTCAAGTTGCTGGAAAACCCGCCGCCGGAACCGCCGCCATGCATAGCCGCGGCGGGTCCGTGGCGGGTCTCTCTGGAAAACCCGCCGCCGGAACCGCCGCCATGCATAGCCGCGGCGGGTTCGCGATAATTTGTTATTAAGCAAGCCCAGGCCCGATTTGGATGATTCTGACCTAGATTTCTTTGGAATGAGCCGAAATTTACATATATGAGAGGTTTTTAGGTCATTTAGAAGGAGGAGGAACCCTAAAGACACACTTGACACCATCTCCTTCATCCCCTCTCTTCTCCCACCTTCATCCATGGCTATTTTGGAGGCTAGGAGGCTTGTTGAAGCCGAATCTCTCTCCATGAGAAGCTAGATTCCACACCCATAAGAGGATTGGAGGAGGCCCGAGCTTGGTTCTACACTTAGGGAGTTTTACTTTACTCTTTTCATCGTTTTATATTAGGGTTTGAGTTTTTCTTGGTTAGAGAACTTGTAATTCTGNATCTAACAAAATAATTTATTTAATAACATTATGTAACAAGTTAATCTCTAACAATATTTTCTAATACTAAATCTAACAATTTTATCTCTAGTAATATTATTTCAAGAATATATAATATTTTATCTAACAAAATAATTTATTTAATAACATTATGTAACAAGTTAATCTCTAACAATATTTTCTAATACTAAATCTAACAATTTTATCTCTAGTAATATTATTTCAACAATATCTAATATTTCATCTAACAAAGGTGTTTCCATCAATAAGTGTGTCTTATCTATCTTTATCGCTTTTGTTTATCTTTTGCTTATTAATCAAAAACTCCAAAAATATTATTGCTTTATTTAATTATTGTTTTAGGTCTTAGACAAACAATCAAAGAACAAAATTTTCTTTGCTTTTACCCGATTGGTGATAACTTGGTATCGTTTACAATTAAACCTTGCACAAAAGTTCCTCGAGAGATCGACTCGGATTGCACCACTATAGTGCATTAATTCCGCAATTTTTGGCCACCTAGCGACGGGTGCGGTCACTACTCCTCAAACGTGTCTTACTCATACCTAGTTTCAAGTTTAATTTACTTTCTGTTAATACCTTAGTTAAGGAAACAGATTTAAATCTCATATTTCTTGATCATTACTGTATTTTACAGGACCAGAAGAGTAGAGATGTGATTGTTGTGGCTGCTGTTAAGAAAAATCTTTATATTTTAGATTCTAGCTCTTTTAATTTCCCATGTAATCAAAAGGGTCCTTGATACTAGTGACCCTACCTTATGTTTTTCTAGTCCTTTTGCTGTGTCATGTAATGCTTCAATTACAAGTAATAAAAATTCTCATGTTATTTGGCATCATCGACTAGGACATTGTCCAATGTCTACAATTTCTAAAATTGTTGTTTTGAATTGTGACAAAACCAGTGAGGATTTTATTTGTGATATATGTCACTTAGCTAAACAACAAAGGCTTCCTTTCCCTAAAAGCCATACCAAAGCCGATAACATCCTTGAACTACTATATATTGACCTATGGGGTCCCTATGCCATACCTAGTCTTAATAGAGCTCACTATATCTTAACCATTGTTGATGACCATAGTAGGGTGACCTGGACTTTTTTGATAAAAAATAAGACCCAAGTTCCCCAAACACTAGAACACTTTCTCACCCAAGTAAGTACCCAATATGGTAAGCCTGTAAAGGTAATAAGATCAGACAATGGCACAGAGTTTGTCAATACTATTTGTCAAAATTTGTTCACCAAAATGGGCATAGTTCATCATAAATCCTGTGTTTACAGCCCCCCCAACAAAACGGGGTTGTGGAAAGAAAGCATAAACAGTTACTTGAAGTAGCTAGAAGCCTCATGTTTCAGGCAAATTTACCAAAAAAGTTCTGGGGAGAAAGTATCCTAACTGCTACACACATTATAAATAGGTTACCCACTCTTGTCCTTAATTGGAAATCACCTTTTGAAATCCTCCATGGTCACCCACCATCATATTCGAACCTTAGGACCTTTGGGTGTTTATGCTTTGTGACAAATACTAATCCTCATAAGGATAAATTCACTGAGAGAGCTCATAAATGTATCTTCATTGGTTATGTCACAGGACAAAAAGGTTACAAGGTTTATAATCTTGTAAACCAAAAATTTTTTGTAAGTCGGGATGTCAAGTTTTATGAGGAAATATTTCCTTTTTCTTCTCAAACAAATTCTCCAGAAATTAATGTTCTTCCTTTACCTATTTTTATTGATGATCCCATACCTGCAAATAATATTCTCCCACATACACCTTTGACATAGCTTGACCATGAAGATAGCACCATAAATCTGTCACCGAAACCCTCAACAGCAGCCACATCACCATCATCTCCACTCATTTCCAGTTCTGCCCCTCATTCATGCAGTAAGTCTTCCCAATCTGTTACTATTCCTTCCACAAATAATGTTCCTACTCTTAGGACAAGTACCCGTGTTAAATAGCGTCCCACCTGGTTAAATGATTATGTAACTAATTTTTCTTTGCATGATACATCCTTGTTCTGTTTTACTTCTGAGCATGCTGCTTTTATGATTAATGTGTCTAAGTTACAAGAACCTTATACCTATAGGCAAGCAATTAAGGAACAGGAATGGGTAGAGGCAATGAATGCTGAATTAAGAGCTTTGGAAGATAATCAAACCTGGGAATTAACTAATTTGCCCCAAGGGAAGAAGGCAATAGGATCAAAGTGGGTCTATAAAATCAAAACTAAGGCAGATGGGAGTATTGATAGGTACAAAGCACGTTTAGTGGCAAAGGGCTATAACCAAGTAGAAGGGTTAGATTATTTGGATAGTTTTTCACCTGTAGCAAAGGTAGTCACTGTGAGATTATTTATTGCTATTGCCACTAGTAATGGATGGGGAATTCATCAACTTGACATTAATAATGCCTTTTTACATGGTTATCTAAAGGAGGAAGTTTACCTACAATCTCCTGAAGGGTATACCAAGGCAAAAGTGGGACAAGTTTGTAAGTTAAAAAGATCTCTTTATGGTTTAAAGCAAGCCTCAAGAGAATGGAACTCAGAATTCACTGCACAAATAACTAACTATGGCTTCAAACAATCCCAAAATGATTATTGCCTATTTACTATGATTACTCCTAGAGGCTTCATGGCTTTAATTGTATATGTAGATGATGTGCTGATTACTGGGTGTAATGAAGCTGATATAATGCAGGTTAAACAGTTTCTTGACTCCATTTTTACCATCAAAGATCTTGGGTATGCCCGGTATTTTCTTGGTGTGGAAATTTCTAGGAGTGCAGAGGGTACTTTCCTTTGTCAAAGAAAGTATATAAATGATATCATATTAGACACCCATTTACAGGATGTAGCTGCTGTGGATCTTCCTCTTATGAAGGGACATAAGTTTCAAGATGACTCCCCCTTGCTAGATAATGCAGAACAATATAGAAGATTAATAGGGAGACTTCTTTATCTTAATCTGACACGGCCTGACATCATGCATGCAGTACAACAACTCAGTCAATTTGTTCATGAGCCTCATGAAGCACACATGCAATCAGCCTTACATGTAGTGAGGTATTTAAAAGGTACAAAGCATATGGGACTGTTTTATTCAGCAGCATCTAGCTCTGTTTTAGAAGCTTATTGTGATAGTGATTGGGCTTCATGCCCAATCACTAGAAGATCTCTTAGTGGTTATTGTATTTTTTTGGGTGTGAATCCTATTTCTTGAAAGACAAAGAAGCAGTCAACTGTCTCAAGATCCTCTTGTGAAGCCGAGTATAGGAGCATGGCGAACACAGTTTGTGAATAACAGTGGGTTACATATTTACTCCAGGATTTTGGGATTAATGTACCTAAGCCTATACCATTGTGGTGTGATAATAAATCTGCTCTACACATTGCAGCCAATCTGGTATATCATGAGAGAACAAAACATATAGAGATTGACTGCCATGTAGTCCGTGAGAAGTGCAAGGAAGGTTTCATTTTTCCTCAACATGTCCCCACCCAACTTCAGGTCGCTGACATCTTTACAAAATCTTTGGGAAGACCTCAATTTAGTTCTTTTTTGTCCAAGTTAGGCCTTGTTTCGCAACAATTGCCAACTTGAAGGGGGGATGTTAAATTTGTGTAAATATTAGATTGTTTTAGTGATATTGTACTGCTGTGCATTTTAGTCCTTTATTATTCTGATTGTAAATATTATAGGTTTGTTTACAGCTACAGCTCATAGGTTCTAGATTTTTCTTCTATTTGTTAGTTATTCTTCAACCAATGAGGTATCTACACATATCCTCATTTAATTTTATATAACCATTGAAGGATAATGAATACATCATACAGAATATTTCAGCATTTTCTTTGTACACTGATTACCTTTTTCAAGTTCAGATATAAATAAAAGAAGGGTTAGTCTAAGATGCAAAGTTTTATTCTTGACATGGGATGCAAATGCTGATGTGGCATAATTATAGCCATTGATATAATTTAATGCTGAAAAATAATAAAAAAATAATAAATTTTTTAACCAATCACAACTGTGTATGGAGTCAAACCACTACTTACATACAACTAACTCTTCCACGTGTCATTATTTTATTGGCTCATGACCCATTGCATCTCATGTCAAGAATTAAACTTTGCATTATAGACTCACCCATAAAAGAAATAATGAATCATAGTAGCAGTAACTAGCATTTAGATCTGCCATTGGTCATCTCAGTTCCTTCAGTGGGCTGTACAAATCTACACCAGAAGGGGTGTTTCTCCCACACTTTAGACATCTCTTCAATTGGTATGCCCTTAGTTTCTGGCACTAACTTGTACACAAATGTGGTCATGATCACCACGAAACACCCGAAGAATATGAACAAACCAAACTTAAAATGGCAGAGCATGGATGTGAAGAATTGTGCAATGAGGAAGGTGCTGATCATGTTGACAGCAACTGTGATACTCTGAGCAGCAGGTCTAACTTCAAGAGAAAAAACTTCACTGGGTACCAACCATCCGAGAGGACCCCAAGACCACGCGAAACCGGCTACATAGATACAGATTACACCCACAACCACATATGCATACCACTCAGGCAATTGACCTGGGTTCCCACTTGTGCCAAATTGAAGACCAATAGCAATTGTCATGATAATCTGCGGAAAAATCAAGATATGAAAAGAGGTTAAGGATATTGAATTGACTGTTTTGTTATACTATTTTTCTGTTCGTTCTGTTTAGTTTGCTATTGCTCTATTTGTAACTCTGTTTGATTGTGTTTGTATTCCTGTTACTGTGATTTCTAGCAATAAAATGCATTTGTTCAAAAAAAGAAAAAAAAGGTAAAGAGGAGTGAATGTGAAATAGGTACCTGACAAATTAGCATTTGAGCACCACCCTCAAGGAAAAGAGTGCGTCTTCCACATTTATCTACAAGAAGAATGGAGATGAAGGTTGAAACTGGTTTACAACTACCAATGATCATGGAAGACAAGAGGGAAGCTTTGCTTCCGAAACCAATTGATCTGAACAAGACAGGAGCATAGAATGTGATCACATTTAGGCCAGTGAATTGCTGGAAGAAGGGGATGCATACGGCCATAACAAGCTGGGGCCTATACTTTCTCTGTCTCAAGGTTGTCCAAGGGTGTTTCACCAGTTTTGAGGCTTCACTTGCAGCAACAATATCGTTAAACTCAGCATCAACATAAGGTGTACCACGAATATTCACGAGCACCTTTCTGGCTTCGTCGAGACGCCCATGTTCAATAAGAGAACTCGGTGAATCAGGAAGACATAAGGAGCCAATAACAAAAATAACTGCTGGGACGGCACCTAGCCCCAAGCTTAAGCGCCATCCATGACCATTCATTATGTTGACAAAGTAGTAGTTGAAGAGACTGGATATAAAGATGCCTATAGTGATTGATAACTGGAAGCACATGTTAAGAGCTCCTCGGTACTTATAAGGAGCCATTTCAGAGACGTATATGGGCACTGACTGCAAAAATGACAAAACACAAAATGTAAAGACTCAAAGAACAGTCTATAGGAAGCATTGCAGATGAATCAGAGAACTCAGAAGGCAGTTAATCTTTAAATAGCAAGTTTTACCTGATTGGCACATCCAATACCAAAACCAAGCAACATCCTACCAAGAATGAGCATCCAAATGCTAATGGCAAATCCGTTGAACAATGCACCAGCAACAAAGAAAAGGCCACCCAAAATCATGGTTGCACGTCTTCCCATCATTTGGGTTATCAAAGATGCCGCAAGACCAGCAATCAGGGCAGTTAGGTACAAAGAAGATGTGAACAGTGTCAAGATCTGACTGTCGAATTTGCAATATGTGTTTGAGTTATGTTTCATGTTTGACTCTTTCTCATAAACGGATGGAAAGAATTCTTTTAGGAAGGAATCCATGGATGTTACTCCACCTAAAGTACACCCAAAAACAAAAAGAGAGAGATATGAGCATCAGGAATTTCATATGATTAGAGATACACATCAAAATTTTGGATGCCTACTTTTCTTTCGAATTAGAAAAGGTAGGACAAATTTATAGAAGGAGGAATTAACATAAAAATTAAGTGAAATTATGTTTATAACCAGAAACTTCATTGAACAAAAAATGTATTAAAACCCAGATGCCATCTTTTTAAAACTAGTTTCATTACAGATGAGAAGATAGATAAATTGATAATTAAAAGGAATGCAGTGAGAAAAACCATTGGATGTACCTGAAACACCATGATCATAGCCAAAAATTAAACCGCCACTAGCTGCCATGACGCAAATCATTAACACCCTAAAGGTGAGCTCGCCGGGATATTTTTCCATTGCAGAATCCATAGCTTTCTTCAGTGGTTTTTTTTGTCCGAAGGTTGTTCTTTAGTGTTACGTCCAATTATTGAAGTGAACAAAAAGAATCTATAGCTATATATTACGGGAGGAGAAAGAACATAATAACAGAAGTATATTGAGATCAGCATTGGAGATCAGGATTACAGATAATTTGAAGTTGTTTTTTTGTTTGACATGGAAGATAACTTCAAATCTTAAACGGTAAGTGTACTTTATCGGTGTAATTATTTAGTTTTGACATATAATAGTGATTGTATATATAAATATTAGCCAAACGGTAGGTCATAAGTGTACTTTATCGGTTTAATTATTTAGTTATAGCATATAATTGTGTGATTTGTGACCATTCACTAACAAATTGGGCACCATTGAAACAGAATTGACTATTTGAAAATTGAAACATTAATCTCAAATGTCGGCCTGTCTCCAAAT
Source organism: Chamaecrista fasciculata (assembly GCA_003254925.1). Taxonomy (NCBI): domain Eukaryota; kingdom Viridiplantae; phylum Streptophyta; class Magnoliopsida; order Fabales; family Fabaceae; genus Chamaecrista; species Chamaecrista fasciculata. Next base: position 16,521 of record QANZ01056630.1, on the reverse strand, counting down.
TAAAATATAAATTTTGTATTTTTTTTTTGTAATAAAAAGTTTAGGTGAGTTGGAGCTCACCAAGGCCAGGGCAGGCCTCAAGGCTCTATGCGCGCTTATAGAGGTACTTACAGATCGCCTATCAACAAAGCTCTCACATCGGCAGCGGGATTCGAACTCACGACCTTTTGGATTATAAGTTGACTCATTACCAACTGGGCCAACCTTTGTTATATTAGAGTAAATTTTGTTATAAATTTTGTATTAAAACTTACTGGGCATGCAGATATTATATTAGAGTAATTACCTTATGCTTTATTTAAACACCCAAGTCCATGAATGCTTTTACAAAATCAGATAGAAGACGCGGGAAAATAATTGTTGGGTCGATATTGGAGAAGTGGTACATTGAATATTTAATTATTATTATTGAGGCATGTGGGGATAGGAAATTAATTGAAAATGGCTAACTTTTCTGCAAACCATCACAATCACACTTAACAAAAGCCCCTGGCAAGTGCCAAGTTCCTTTTTCAATTCCACAACCACCTTAGGGATTGGAATTTATACAAAGTAAGTGATATTTTATACGGATAACTTATTATTTCATCCATGTGAGTTGACAATTGTTGTAATTTACAAATTGGTCTCTAAAATATTACAATGGTGAATAATTTAATTTATAAATTAAGTTTAAAGATTAAAAAATATATAAACTTTGTTAATTTATTAAAAAAACATTAATCAAAAGATGAAATTGATTAAAAATTATAAAAAATATTAAAGATAAAATTTATAAAAAAATATTATAAACAAAATTTATAAAAAAAATCGTTGACTCACTTATGTTTTGATCCCTGAATTATTACTGAGTCAACGATTTAGTCATTGAATTGTAGGAAAATATTAATCAGTCTCTGAATTTTACATCTCGTCAACTATTTTATCCCTAAGTTGTTAACCGTCAATTAGTTTGATAACGTGACCGTTAAATAATAACATGTCATCGTTAAATGCTGAATTGACTTCCACGTCATCTATCCTAATCATATTTCATATTATACATCATAAAATTAGTTTAAAATGACAAAAATCCCAAAATCTAAGCTTATTACATTCTGTATTGAATCCAACCCTCAATATAAAATTTTCAAAAGAAAAAATGGTAGTGGTTCCTATACGAATCCACTGGCCCTTGTATCACCGAAAGTGTCGTGCACCTTCACTACCAACGAATCATCGGCGTTGAAGTCGTCCATCGGTCAAGATGCAACTCAAGTCCATCAGTAACCAATGGTAAGTCAGCTCGTCTTTGTTTTGTTTGTCGTTGTCTCATCTTTGTTGCCTCCTGCTAATCGTTAGAATCGGAACCCACGTGTTTGGTTTCCGTTACTAGTGTTGCATTGTGTTAATGGCGTTACGGGCATTTACGTCAATGGCCTTCAATATTATAGTGTTTATGGTTGAAATTATTATGTGTGTGATTAGACTGGAATTATTGCGTTAATGGCCTTCAATATTATAGTGCTTATTTAATTTGAAGCAAAGTAAGGGCTTGGTTGGCGGTGAGTTAAATACTCTTTTATCTCTCAGTACTCCTTTAATACTTGAGTTACAGTGTAATATATTTTTTTTACCTTTATGTTTCCTTCCTTTAGTTTTCATATTTATCACTCCTTTATTTTTTTCAAATTACTAACATATCCTTACTCAACTACCTATAATTACATACTATTTACTATAAAATAATAAAATATTCAAATGGCATATTTATAAATTACATATTAAAATATTTTTATTTATTACCCATACAACTTTCTCTCAATTCATCTTTTTTTTACTATGCTTTTTTGTCTTTTTGTTACTCACCTCTNCAAAATTTAAAATAAAATAATTCATTCCATGTTATTTACATTTCGTTCCATGAGATAAAATATATAATTAAGACCCCAAAAATATAGATTTTGGTCCCTCCTGCAGTATATATATGGGTAATATTTTTGTGGTGTAAAAATTTATAAACATATTTAAAAAACAATAATGGAAAAAAATATATAATTCATTCCCCAAAATTTTACAATTTGGTCCTTCCTCCAGCATATATATAAGTAATATTTTTTGAAGTGAAAAAATATAAAAACAAAATTCAAATAGAAAAAAAATATATAATTCAAATCCCAAAACTTTACAGTTTGGTCTTTCCTCCCGTATATGCATGAACAATATTTTTTGTAGTGTACCATATTCAAAACTAGTACTGAGAAAAATTATACATGTTGGTCCCTCCTCCAGCGTATATATGGGTAATATTTTTTATAGTGCAATAATTGAAGAATAAAATTCATAAAAATATATAATTCATATCCCAAAAAATATACATTTTGGTCCCTCCTTTAGTATATATATGGGTAATATTTTTTGTAGTATAATAATTTAAAAATAAAATTAAAAGACAATAATGAGAAAAAATATATAATTCATTCCCCAAAAATTTACAGTTTTCTCCCTCCTCTAATATATACATGAGTAATATTTTTTGTAGTAAAAAAATATAAAAATATATATAATTAGCAATTCCCAAAACTTTACAGTTTGGTCACTCTTTCGGTATATGTATGAATGATATTTTTTGTGATGACAAAATTGAAAACAGAATTCAAAAATAGTAATGATAAAAAATATATAATTCATACAAAAAAATATATATGTTGGTCCCTCATCCAGTATATATATGGGTAATATTTTTGGTAGTGCAACAACTGAAAAAAAAAATTCAAAAAAATACATAATTCATAACTAAGAACATGGTGTGAATTTATGGTTGAGAACGTGCCAAGTGTGGATAACGACTCTATTTTTTGTTGAACATAGCAAGCTTTACCGTGTGGCTGAGTGGTGTTTGAGTAACGAAAAAATAGAGAAGGCATGAGTTCGAACCTTGGTGGGCTTTTTGCAGATAATATTTTTTTTTGCTTCACATGTCACACCTTGTTGTTTTGTATAATTTATAGTCTACTATTTTGGGTACGTAATATTTTTTGTTGTCTCATTCGACAACAAAAATTACAGTTCAGTCCAACTTATTAATAATATTTTTTTCAGTATAATCAGATCTGAAAAATATACATTATGGTCCCTCCTGCAGTATATATGGGTAATATTTCTGGTGGTGTAAAAATTTATAAGCATATTTCAAAAAACAATAATGAGGAAAAATATATAATTATTCCTTACTTAGTTACAGTTTGGTTCCTACTCTAACATATATATGAGTAATATTTTTTCTGGTAAAAAAACTAAAAAAACAAAATCCAAAATAGGAAAAAAATTATAACTCTCGAATCTCAAAACTTTACAGTTTGGTCACTCTTCCCGTATACGTATGAATAATATTTTTTTTACTATACACTATTGAGAAAAAATGTATAATTTATATAAAAAAAAAATATACATATTGGTCCCTCATTCAGTATGTATATGGGTAATATTTTTTGCACTGCAACTACTGAAGAACAAAATTAAGAAAAAAATACATAATTCATACCTCAGAAAAATATATATATATGGGTAATATTTTTTGTAGTATAACAATTTAAAAAAAATTAAAAGACGACAAACAGGAAAAATATATAATCTAGTTTCCCAAAATTTATAATTCAATACTCAAAAATTACATTTTGGTCCCTCACTCACACCTCCAATCTCCTTTTATACAGCTACTATTATTTCGGCTCCATTTGGTAGAGATGAAAAGTAGATCTACAATGTAAAAGACACAAAACCCAATGATTCCCATTGTTTGGTAGTATATTTTGGGCCTTGTAAAGTGAATTACATGGTAAATTGGTTTACAATGAAGAGTGAAAAATTTTTTTACTCCCTCTAGGTCAGCAATTCAACTTTACTTTATGGAATTTGGAGTGAAATTTCATATTTGCCCCATTTTTTCTCTTTAGTAATTTGTTTTATAAAACAAGGGCATTTCAGTAATTTCAATTTTATACCTACTTTACTTTCCCTCTAATACCTTATTTATACCAAACATTTTCTAGCTTGGTATACTTTACATTTCCTCACTTACTTTTCCTCTCCCTCACAATTTTTTCCTTGTAAACCCTTTACTTTACATCCTTATATTACTACCAAACGGAGCCTTCCTTTTATAACTTCTCATTTAACACAAATTTTGAGGCAATCCTTGATCATAAAATTTTACTAAAGTCAAAACAAACACCAAAATTAAGATAAATGATTTGAAAGTCAACTCAGCATTTAACGGTGACATGTCATCTTTTAACAGTGGCATGCCATCATTCAACGGCCACTGTATCAGGCTATCTGACGGTTAACAGCTCAAGGACCAAATAGTTGACAGAGGTGTAAAATTCAAGAACTGATTCATATTTTTCTACAATCCAGAGACTAAATCGTTGACTCAATAACAATGCAGGGACCAAAAAGTAAGTTTTCTCTTTATATTATTTTTCAAATTCGTTTGTAATATTTTTTTTTGTCAATTTCAACTTTAATATTTTATATTTTTAATCATTTTTTGTTGACTAATTTTTTTAATAAATTAACAAGATTTATATATTTTTTAGTCCTTAAAGTTAAGTTATAAATTAGATTAAATTATTATTAACTATTGTAATATTTTAAAAACCAATTTGTATACTACAACAATTTGTCAACTCACATGGATGAAATAAAATTATCCCTTTTGTTTAAGTATGAGTGTGGTGGTTTGCAGAAAAGTCAGCCATTTTCAATTAATTTCCTATCCCCACATGCCTAAATAGTAATAAAATAAATATTCATTGAGTAAAATAACTTCCCGGTCCCTGATTTTTGCACTCGCTGACAGATAGGTCCCTGAATTTTACCCATTGTACTAGCCGGTCCCCGAAATTTGCAAACACCTAACTAATTGGTCCCTCCGTCATATTGGCGTTACAAAAATGCTGACGTGGCCATAACGGACGTTGATGTGTCCCGTTATGCTCTGACATGTCCCGTTATCGCCACGTCAGCACCGTTATATTCCAAAAAAAAAAACTGTCACGTCATAAAATAGTGACACATAAGCATTTTTTCATTGCACTTATAGGTCCCTGACCCATTTTTATCCCATTATTCTCAATTCTTCCTCTTTTTCATCATTTTCTTTCATTTTAGTCACAAATCCTCAAAATAAAATTATAAAGTGACGCAAAACTCTTCCAAACATTCCAATTTAGTCCTTAAAAATATTTAAAACCCTAAACTCTAAACCCTAAACTCTAAATCCCCAAACCCCAAACCCTAAAACCCCAAAACCTAAAACTTCAAACCCCAAACTCTAAAAAAAAAGTCTCAATTGAACAATTAGGCCCTTGACCCATCTTTATCTAAATTATTCTCAATTCTCCCTCTTTTTCCTCATCTTCATTCATTTTAGTCCCAAATTTTCAAAATAAAATTGTAAAGTGTCCCAAAACTCTTCCAAACATTTCAATTTAGTCCTTAAAAAATATTAAAAACCCTAAACCTTAAACTCTGAACTCTAAAACTTTTTTTAATCTTCATCTTCATTCAATTTAGTCCTTAAAAATATTAAAAACACTAAACCCTAAAACTCTAAACTCCTAAATCCTAAACCCTAAAAAAATTACACATCGCAATTTTTTACACATCATTATAATTTTTATGCGTTTGACTCCCTATTTGTATGAGAGGAATTTGATGCAAAAAAGGAAAATTTTTGTGGTAACAAATGAAATTTCACCCTTCAGTTCTCTCCCCCATCTCTAATGTGCAGAACACGTTCTGGTTCTCAAATGAAATTTCATCTTCTTCTTCATCTGCACAATCCCTATTAACAAATGAACGTGTTCTTCACAACCAACAACAGATTGAATTTCACCAAATCATTTCCTATTTCTCATTTCACCAAATTAAATAGATTCAACCTAATTTCACCCAACAAAACCCTTTCCTTGTCATCGCCTCCGCGAATCGCCGCTCCACCCACCGTCGAATCCGATCAATCAATTCCACAAACAGAGAAGAACAACAATGGTTCAACATGGATTCCTGGCTTTGACGGTGGCGGCGACGTATCAACCTCCCAAGAGAGACGCGGTTCCGGGCTTCGACGGTGGCGGCCAGATTCTAGATCTGGATACCGCCGTCAAGGATGGGGTTCGTGGTGGTGTTGACGGAGGCGTCGTAGGAGGCGGAGGCGGCGAGAAATTGGATCTGAGGAAGATGATTCAAGAGCTCGACTTGTCTGAGTTCCGTCAGTGTTTATCTGCCCAATCTCTCTTGAGAGTTCATTGAGAGTTCATCGAGAGTTCATAGAGAGATAGGGGGAGAGAATTGAAAGGTGAAATTTCATTTGTTACCACAAATTTTTTTTTCGTCAAAGTTCTATCATACAAATAGGGAGTCAAACGCATAAAAATTAATAATTAGGGTCTTAAAATAGTATTTTAGCCAAAATTTTCGTCAAATTTTGGACGGAAATATACCTCAGGACCCTTTTTGTTAACGGAGTAAACCACAGGGACCCTATCTGAAAATGGGTCAAACCACAGGGCCCTTTTGTGTAATTTACCCTAAAAAAAATTAGGGGGTTTAGGGATTAAAATAAAATTAGGAATTTATATTAAATTGGGAAGATGAAGATTAAGATTAAAAAAAAAAATTTAAGTTTTAGGGGTTTAAGGTTTAGGGTTTAAGGTTTTGAATATTTTTAAGCACTAAATTGGAATGTTTGAAAGAGTTTTTGGGACACTTTACAATTTTATTTGAGGATTTGGGACTAAAATGAATGAAGATGATGAAAAAGAGGGGGAATTGAGAATAATGGAATAAAAATGGGTCCAAGACCTAATTGTTGAACTCAGACTTTTTTTTAGGGTTTAAGGTTTGGGGTTTTAGGGTTTAAGGTTTTAAATATTTTTAAGGACTAAATTTGAATGTTTGAAAGAGTTTTGGGACACTTTACAATTTTATTTTGAGGATTTGGGACTAAAATGAATGAAGATGATGAAGAAGAGGGAGAATTGAGAATAATGGGATAAAAATGGGTCAGGGACCTATAAGTGCAATGAAAAAATGCTTATGTGTCACTATTTTATGACGTGGCAGCTTTTTTTTTTTTGAAATATAACGGTGCTGACGTGGCGATAACGAGACACGTCAGCGCATAACGGGACACATCAGCGTCCGTTATGGCCACGTCAACATTTTTGTAATGCCAATATGACGGAGGGACCAATTAGTTAGCGTCCGTTATGGCCACGTCAACATTTTTGTAATGCCAATATGACGGAGGGACCAATTAGTTAGGCGTTTGCAAATTTCGGGGACCGGCTAGTACAATGGGTAAAATTCAGGGACCTATCTGTTAGCGAGTGCAAAAATCAGGGACCGGGAAGTTATTTTACTCAAATATTCATTGTACCACTTCTCCAATATCCACCGAACAATTATCTTCCCGCATCTTCTATCTTTCTGATTTCTTCGTCTCTCTCTCTCATCTTTGTGGTTACCACTTAGCACTAAGCACAAGAGAGACTGAGAGCAGCCATGGCCAAACCTCACATTCTAATATTCCCATTCCCAGCACAAGGCCACTTGCTTCCTCTTCTCGATTTCACTCATCAGCTTGCTCTTCGATCCTTCACAATCTCCATCATCGTCACTCCCAAAAACCTCCAAACCCTAAACCCCCTTCTCGCCGCTCACCCAAATTCCGTTCACGCCGTCGTCTTCCCCTTACCTTCTCACCCTAAAATCCCTCCCGGCGTCGAAAACGTCAAAGATCTCGGAAATTCCGGCAACATCCCCATCGTCAGCGCTCTCTCCAACCTCCGAGACCCAATCATCCATTGGTTTCAATCCCACCCTTCGCCTCCTATCGCCATCGTCTCCGACTTCTTTCTCGGCTGGACTCTCCAGCTTGCTCGCCGTCTGAACATTCCGAGGATCTCGTTTTACTCCTCCGGCGCCTTCTTGACCGCCGTTAATAATTTCTTGTGGCTGAATATGGAGGCCGTGCGGGGTCGGAAAGTGGTCGAGTTCTCTGAGATTCCCGGAACGCCCTCGTTTAAGGAGGAGCATCTTCCTTCCACCTTTCGAACCTACAGAGAATCGGATCCTGATTGGGAGATCGTGAAGCAGAGTCGATTAGACGATGTTGCTAGTTGGGGTTTTGTTTTCAACACATTCCACTCTCTCGAGGCTTCGTATTTGGATCATCTCAAATCCCAATTGGGAAACTCACGAGTTTTCGCCGTCGGTCCGGTGAGTTTGTTAGGACCTAATTACAGTGCCGATCGGGGCAGCCCGTATCCGGATTCGATCAACCGGGTCTTCGACTTTCTCAATGGATCCCCCAACGGGTCTGTGTTGTACGTCTGTTTTGGGAGTCAGAAACTTCTTAATAGAGAGCAAATGGAAGCCTTAGCATCCGGGTTGGAAATATCCGAAACCCGATTTGTGTGGGTTGTGAAAACAGGCACTGCCCAACAAACAGAGGAAGGATATGGAGCGATTCCTGAAGGATTTGAGGACCGGGTCTCGGGTCGGGGCGTAGTGATAAAGGGTTGGGTGCCCCAAGTTGCAATATTGGGTAATGGAGCAGTGGGTGGATTTGTGAGTCATTGTGGGTGGAATTCGGCGTTAGAAAGCATTGTAGCCGGAGTGATGATCGTAGGGTGGCCGATGGAGGCGGACCAATTTGTGAATGCGAGGCTGCTAGTGGAGGAGAAAAGGGTGGCTGTGAGACTTTGTGAAGGGGCTGACTCGGTTCCCGACCCGGATGAGATGGGTCGGGTCATTAGAAGGTCAATGGGTGTGGATAGTCCTGAAAAAGTAAGAGCATTGGAACTCCGAGATGAGGCACTTAAAGCTGTCACTGAGGTGGGAAAATCATTCAAAGAGTTGGATGATTTTGTAGAAGCACTAAGGTAATTTCTGTAATATAATATCTGCACGCCAAGTAAATTTTAATACAAAATTTATATTTTAATTTGGAGACAAGCTGACACGTGAGATTAATGTTTCAATTTTCAAATAGTCAAATCTGTTTCAATGGTGCCCAATTTGTTAGTGAATGGACACAAATGACACAATTATATGCTAAAAACTAAATAATTAAACCGATAAAGTACATTTACCGTTTGGCTAATATATATATACAATCATACAATTATATGTTAAAACTAAATAATTAAACCGATAAAGTACACTTACCGTTTCGCTAATCTATATATAGTAATAGATATTATATCTAATTTAAGATTTGAAGTTATCTTCCATATCAAACAAAAACACAACTTGAAATTATCTGTAATACTGATCTCAAATGCTGATCTCAATATACTTCTGTTATTCTGTTCTTTCTCCTCCCGTAGGTATATATAGCTATAGATTCTTTTGTTCACTTCAATAATTGGACGTAACACTGAAGAACAGCCTTCGGTCAAAAAAAACACTGAAGAACAACCTTGCCAGAGAAAGATATGGATTCTGCAATGGAAAAATATCCCGGCGAGCTCACCTTTAGGGTGTTAATGATTTGCGTCATGGCAGCTAGTGGCGGTTTAATTTTTGGCTATGATCATGGTGTTTCAGGTACATCCAATGGTTTTTCTCACTGCATTCCTTTTAATTATCAATTTATCTATCTTCTCATCTGTAATGAAACTAGTTTTAAAAAGATGGCATCTGGGTTTTAATACATTTTTTGTTCAATGAAGTTTCTGGTTATAAACATAATTTCACTTAATTTTTATGTTAATTCCTCCTTCTATAAATTTGTCCTACCTTTTCTAATTCGAAAGAAAAGTAGGCATCCAAAATTTTGATGTGTATCTCTAATCATATGAAATTCCTGATGCTCATATCTCTCTCTTTTTGTTTTTGGGTGTACTTTAGGTGGAGTAACATCCATGGATTCCTTCCTAAAAGAATTCTTTCCATCCGTTTATGAGAAAGAGTCAAACATGAAACATAACTCAAACACATATTGCAAATTCGACAGTCAGATCTTGACACTGTTCACATCTTCTTTGTACCTAACTGCCCTGATTGCTGGTCTTGCGGCATCTTTGATAACCCAAATGATGGGAAGACGTGCAACCATGATTTTGGGTGGCCTTTTCTTTGTTGCTGGTGCATTGTTCAACGGATTTGCCATTAGCATTTGGATGCTCATTCTTGGTAGGATGTTGCTTGGTTTTGGTATTGGATGTGCCAATCAGGTAAAACTTGCTATTTAAAGATTAACTGCCTTCTGAGTTCTCTGATTCATCTGCAATGCTTCCTATAGACTGTTCTTTGAGTCTTTACATTTTGTGTTTTGTCATTTTTGCAGTCAGTGCCCATATACGTCTCTGAAATGGCTCCTTATAAGTACCGAGGAGCTCTTAACATGTGCTTCCAGTTATCAATCACTATAGGCATCTTTATATCCAGTCTCTTCAACTACTACTTTGTCAACATAATGAATGGTCATGGATGGCGCTTAAGCTTGGGGCTAGGTGCCGTCCCAGCAGTTATTTTTGTTATTGGCTCCTTATGTCTTCCTGATTCACCGAGTTCTCTTATTGAACATGGGCGTCTCGACGAAGCCAGAAAGGTGCTCGTGAATATTCGTGGTACACCTTATGTTGATGCTGAGTTTAACGATATTGTTGCTGCAAGTGAAGCCTCAAAACTGGTGAAACACCCTTGGACAACCTTGAGACAGAGAAAGTATAGGCCCCAGCTTGTTATGGCCGTATGCATCCCCTTCTTCCAGCAATTCACTGGCCTAAATGTGATCACATTCTATGCTCCTGTCTTGTTCAGATCAATTGGTTTCGGAAGCAAAGCTTCCCTCTTGTCTTCCATGATCATTGGTAGTTGTAAACCAGTTTCAACCTTCATCTCCATTCTTCTTGTAGATAAATGTGGAAGACGCACTCTTTTCCTTGAGGGTGGTGCTCAAATGCTAATTTGTCAGGTACCTATTTCACATTCACTCCTCTTTACCTTTTTTTTTCTTTTTTTTGAACAAATGCATTTTATTGCTAGAAATCACAGTAACAGGAATACAAACACAATCAAACAGAGTTACAAATAGAGCAATAGCAAACTAAACAGAACGAACAGAAAAATAGTATAACAAAACAGTCAATTCAATATCCTTAACCTCTTTTCATATCTTGATTTTTCCGCAGATTATCATGACAATTGCTATTGGTCTTCAATTTGGCACAAGTGGGAACCCAGGTCAATTGCCTGAGTGGTATGCATATGTGGTGGTGGGTGTAATCTGTATCTATGTAGCCGGTTTCGCGTGGTCTTGGGGTCCTCTCGGATGGTTGGTACCCAGTGAAGTTTTTTCTCTTGAAGTTAGACCTGCTGCTCAGAGTATCACAGTTGCTGTCAACATGATCAGCACCTTCCTCATTGCACAATTCTTCACATCCATGCTCTGCCATTTTAAGTTTGGTTTGTTCATATTCTTCGGGTGTTTCGTGGTGATCATGACCACATTTGTGTACAAGTTAGTGCCAGAAACTAAGGGCATACCAATTGAAGAGATGTCTAAAGTGTGGGAGAGACACCCCTTCTGGTGTAGATTTGTACAGCCCACTGAAGCAACTGAGATGACCAATGGCAGATCTAAATGCTAGTTACTGCTACTATGATTCATTATTTCTTTTATTTATATCTTAACTTTGGGCAAATATATAGATGAATTTTATCTTATTTTTATTCTTGTCCCAGATTAGGCCCTTGTAACTCTACCATTCTTTCTATTACGGTCTCAATCTCTTCATTCTTCAACAACCTTAATATTAATTTTTCAGACTTGGTATCTCCATTAATATTTGAGGAGTTTCTCATTTAAATTCCTTTATCTGAGGGGAAAAAGATACTGAAAGTTCGAGTAAGAAAGATACACGATTTTAAAATTTTCAATGGTTGGATGTGAGAAATTATGCTTCGAGATTCATGTCAAATTTTCAATGGTTGGATGTGAGAAATTATGCTTCGAGATTCATGTCAAAATTTACAATTTGGCCAAAAAAAAGTTTCAAAATTTACAAAAAAAAATCTCTAGATCATGATATTTGAGGACTAAAATAAAAATTACAAAAAAACTTGGTGTCAAAATGTAATTTTGGAAAAATAGAAAAAGGAGATAATTACATATCATTCCTAAATATGGAAAATAAATGCAATTTAGTCCTACCCATATTCCAATACAACTACTTAAATGCAATTTTGAAAGTAAACTTGAATAACTTGAAGAATATTCCTATTAATTAATTTAAAAATTAAATAATTAATATTTAGTTTCAATAAATTTCTAAAATATTTATTTTTTATGAAATTATAATTATAAAATTATAATTTTTTCATGCAAGTTATTCAGTGAGTTATGAATTATGATAGCAAAATATGATGATCTAACTACAATATTTTATTTCTAAAATACATAATTACATTAAATATAATTATTTTAGAAAAATATTAACTTAAATTTATTAGTAAGTATAATATTTTAAACACCAATAGTCAAGTATGTTTGTAATTAAATTTCAATTAGTATATTTAATAAAATAATTAAATTAATTGTGATCATATTTTGTAGAAGATGAAAATCAATATAATGTTCCCCAAAGACTATTCTAAAAAATATAAAAGTTTCTTTACCTTAAATGGAAGATAAATCAAACAATAGAGATACATAGGTGCTTTTTGCGCCCCAAGGACCAATCTAATAATGATGACAAACATTTGAATTCAATATGTAATTAATTCAGGGATTTGGTTGAGAGAAATTTTATGAGAAAGGGAAGATTTTGATTCATCAAAACTCTAATTATCTTTTTGTAATTTTTTTAATAACTCTCTAGTTCTTGAAATGATGTGTAGAAAACTCCTTCAATTCTTTTAGTTTGTTGTATTTTGATCCGTTTTACCAAAGGGAGAGGACCTATATCACAAAAGAAATCTTGTTGACGAGTGAAATGTGATTTAAGCTGCAATAGAAACTAACAGGTAGAATGTAGTAGAAATCGATGGCTAAGATTAAGTCACGTCAGCACTTTTTGTTAAATCTTGACGGAAAGTAACCACATGGTACCAAAGTGCTAACGGTGCAAACCTCAGGGTAATCAAGTGTCAAATTTTGTGTTTCAGTGTCCTAACCACAAGGTACAAAAGTATACTTTACCCATAATTTTATGATGAATATGAATAAGACATAATTTAGACTTGACTATTTAACATTACTACGTCTTTATTTAACGACCATATCATTAAACTAATTGAGAGTTAACAGTGTAGGGATTAAAAGTTGATGAAAATATAAAATTTAAAGACTGATTCATATTTTTTTAATAATTTAGAGATTAAATCGTTAATTCAATATAAATTTGAAGGATAAAAAAAAATACTTCTATGTGACAAGTAAAATTACTTTACTTTATAATTTTTAGTAAACAAAAAATTACTTACTTTTATTTTTTGTTTGTTGACCAATTGGTAAGTCACGTTATCTTATTCTACTTTTGCAGAAAATGTTGAAATATGAGTGGCCACCAGATGAGAAAATCATTCAAAGCACTTTTGTTGTGACCTCATTCGTGCAAGACAATTTGTCTTTATGCGAATAAAATGGTATCGTTTTCTTAAATGAGAAATGACTTTTTTAATAAAGGAATTACTTTAAGAATCTATTGCACTTCACTTAGAAAGTGGTATCGTTTTCTTTATGCATTTTAAAAAATAGTTTGACATGAATACATACAACCATTGAAAGTTTAAGGGCCTCCTTGGGAACCTATCATCTCAAACTCATCCTATTTTAATCCTAATCTCAACCTAAAATTAGATGAACAGTCCAGTTTGGGTGTTTGTGTGGCACATAATCTCATCTCAATCTCATCCTAATCCTCATCTCATCCAAATCATCATCCCATTTATCATACATTTACTAATCTACCCCTATTTATATACCTATATTTACCTACACTCTAATACAAATATAAAAAAGATAATTAGACAAAATAGTAATTTTACATACCCTCATTTATTACACTTATAATTTTCTCTCTCTCCATCATTTCTTATTAATTTTTTTTCTCTCCCTCTCACTCACTCACAAACACACACAAACTTCTCTCTCTCCTTTTCTCTCTATCTCTCACACACCCACCTACCCACTCCCTCTCTCTCCCTCATATATATATATATATATATATTATATATTTATATTATATATATATAATTTATATTAATTTAATTAAACAAAGATGTTTTTGTCCATTTGTAATGTTGTTTTTTTTAGTCCCAACATTTCTCTATTTCTTTTGAGTAAAATATACAATTGAATCCCTAAATTATTTTTTAAGTTACAATCTTCTATTCTATTTACTGTATTTTTAAAAAAATAAAAAAAAATTAATTATCTTCACTTTTATAGGCATTTTAGTCCTCAAACTATGAGCTCAATTTCCTTGGCTAGTAAAACTATTTTTTGTTTAGTTTTTTTCTCAAACTATGAAAATAGTTTGATTTTGGTCCTCAAACTATTTGTTGTTCTAAATTCGTGTCCAAATTCATCCGATGATTATGCGCTATGGATAATGGAGAAATAACGGTTATTTTTTTGTTGGGAAAATACACAAGTTTCCATTTGTCTGTTGGGAAAACACTTTGTTGTCAGTTGGGCAGTAGACATAATACCCCCTCGTTTCCTTGGGGTATCCCACAAATAGACACTTGAGGGATTTGGGAGATAGTTTATCGTTTGCTTAACGTAAACTTCACATCCCCAAATTTTGAGATAAGACACTATGGGACTCTTCCCACTCCATATCTCATATGGCGTCTTCTCAACTGCCTTAGACGAAACACGGTTAAGTGTGAACGCGGCAGCTTCTAAAGCATATCCTCAAAAGGATCGTAGAAGATCGGTCTGACTCATCATAGATTGTACCATATCTAAAAGGGTTCGATTCCTCCTCTCGGAAACACCATCCCACCATGGGATTTCAGAAGGGGTAAGTCGTGAGACCATCTCACAGCTTCTAAGATGATCAACAAATTCTTGACTCAAATACTTGTCTTCTCGATTCGGATCGAAGGACTTTGATTTTCTTGTCAAGTTAGTTCTCTACTTCACTTTGAAATCTATATTTCAAAAGACTCCGACTTATGCTTTAATAGGTAGCCGTAGTCAAACCTATTGAAGCAGTTAGAAAGAGTAACCACCTTCAGCTTGGGTACTCATGGTTCTGATGGAGATTGTGCCCTAGGGCCAATCATTTATTTATGTGTTATTTAAACATATATATATTTTTGATTAATTTATAGAGATAAATTATGTTGTTATCATATTATTAGCGTGTTTACTATGATAACGTCCTTGATTGATTAATAAGATAATTAATCTAAAACAGTCCCTGGTCGATCATTCACGTGGGAACGTAAATGAGCTAAGACCAGCATGACCTCGGTTATAGAGATACATGCACTAGATGCTTCTCGAGAGCCATGGTGCAAATTTGTAAGGGTTACAAAATTGCTGGACCGACCCGGAGAGTCCTGCATGGGTTTAGTCATAAGCGAGCCTCTCCTGTACACCTGTCACGATAGCCTTAGACCTGAGGTCTTGACTATTCCGGCATTGTAGTTGTCAAACTTTGGCCTAGTCCAACGTTACCCGTAGCAGGGTAGCCATACAGGCTAGGTACGGGTCTAGTTGATTACCGTGCAAAGGAATGTGGTTGACCAAAATGGGACTTTGTCCCTCATTAAGATGAGAGATATTTAACTGGCGCCCTCGATGAGTCTGTCCAAGAAATGCGTGGCCACGCTGGGAATTGGGACTAACTCAGGAAATCGAGAAAGTTGTGGTTTGGATCATGGATGACATTCCCGTGCCTGATCCATGACCAAAATATCGTGAGACAATAGGAATTATGACAAGGTGGTATTTAGGTTAAATCGTTAAATTGTTAAAGTGATAACTCCCGTGTTTTGGGTAGTTGTGATG
>QANZ01056601.1:0-10255 GCA_003254925.1 Chamaecrista fasciculata | reverse complement strand
CATTCAAATATCATCAAACCATAGAAAATGCATCTGATTGAAATGGCAATACCGAGTAAAAAAACACAAAAACACAAAAACACAAAAACACCAGACTTGGAAATGGCATCTCATTCAATCCAGACAAAAATGCATCTCATTCAATCCAGACATAAACCAAATAAACACAAAAACACCAGACTTGGAAATGGCAATACCGAGTAAAAAAAAATACTGAACTGAGAATGGACTATTTGGAGCAGGGGAGGTGAACCGAGTAAAAAAAAATATACCTGTTGCTGCAATACCCACTACCCAGACCGAGAAGGACAGCGGCGGCGGCGGAAATGGCAGACACGACGGCGGAAGGAGCAGACCCACAACACTGGTTTAAACTCGCCTCTTCCTTCAAAACCGAGACCAGAGGAAAGCAACGGCGGTGGCGGAAGTAGCAGCGGCGACGGCGGAAGGAGCGGCGACGGCGGAAAAGGAGCGGAGGTGAAGGTCTAGGGTTCGGCTGAAGCTGGAAAACTTTCGAATGGAATGGAATGGCTGGAAAACTTTTCGAACTGAAGCCTTCAACTTTACTGATTTAGATTTAGTGCTTTTTTTTTTTTAAATTTCGAATGCAGTAAAAAAAAAAAAAAAAAAAAANAAAAAAAAAAAAAAAAAAAAAAAAAAAAAAAAAAAAAAAAAAAAAAAAAAAGGGTTGAACCGCCGGTCCACCGGGTGGACCCGGTTTTTCCGGTTCTTGACCGGTCCAATCCGGTCTGATCCGGTCCAAACATCAAAACGGTTCAAATGGTTGAACCAGACCGCCTTGCCTTCCGGCTCCCGGTCCGACCGGCCGGTCCGGTCCGGTTTTTACATCACTGGCGAGGATGCCTAGGTAAGTTTTCTCTCCCCTTCTCATTTTGTGTGTTTTCCGAACTACGTGGGCTTTGATCTCCTAACAGGGTACGTACGTCAACGGGATCCGTGACTGGCACGAACCACAAGGAAGAACATCATGGCCCGTAAGCCTGACACTGACATATCTCATAACCTCTTATGTAAATTTCAACAGAGTATCCCCTATATATAGAGGGGTCCATAAAGTATGTAACAACCAAATTTCAAATAACATCTCCACATTCATTAATTATCGAACAAACCCCAAAGAGAGCTCTTCTATCAAGATACTTTAGTCCAAGTATAGAATATAAATATCTCCCTGACTGTAAATCTAACGGAGCTACACTAGACTCAAATACCAAATAAAATGATTCAAGTTAAATGTAAAGTCAATATATCCACACGAACGATATGCGGGACTCCAAGAAGGTTGCTCAATCTAGACGGCATTAAGAGACGACTCCTGCAAACCTGAAACTGAAAATTGTAACAACAACGGCGTGAGTCAAGAGACTCAGTGAGTAATCCAATCTATTCTAGTCGTAGAGGGCAAGGTATCTCCACCAGTTTCAAAATAATAATGCATGCACATAGTACAATCATATTTCAAATACATATAAACAAGTCAAGCATCTTTGTCATCACCTTTAATAATCGAAGACATCGTATAGTCAAATATCAAAGTACAAATCGTACTTCGAATTATCATATAGGTCACATACTTGGACATCCACTAAAAATTCCATGAATTTCCAAATCCGTAATCATTCAAGTCATTTCACAAATCTGAAATACATTTTATCGTAAAACCCATGGGTGGCGCCCCCGTTACTGGTGAGTGAAATCGAAGGTCCTACAAAAGGCCTATCCCGCGAGAACGAGTAACTCCCCACCTCTAGGGTCGGAGGCAGTCTACTCGTGGCACGTCCCCGTAAGACTAGAACCATGCCCACCTCACATCCTGGCCAACGGATGGGTGACTCCGGGACCGAAAGCCTGGTTGGTACGTACCCAAAAGTCCCAACGACTCACCCACCAGCCAAAAACCACTTTTTCAAACATCAAATCTCATTTTGACCATAATATTTATCAAAATATGATATCATACACTTAAGTCTCAAATAAACTTTTCAAACATGTTTTCGTAAAAACTTTAACCTTGCCAAAAACCATATGCATCAGACATGTCACATAACATGATAAAACAGTTTCTAGAATAGAGAGGATACTCACCTGAAGGTCATGCACAATGACCTACAATCCACTAATCAAATCACTACCTTCAAACTTGAAGTGAAGCCGAAGTACCTAAATTTGATAACAAAATAATTCATCCTATTAGAATACTCCCAACATATAAACTCTTCATGTGGCATTTACACATAACTAACATATGTCATGTGCCTTCTTAAGTTCCTACTTTATTCACAATATCACCAACTTTGATACTTTACTAAGCATAGGACACCAATCTAAGTCTAGGAGAGCTTGGGTTAATATTTGGGAACTTTACAAATCCTTTATTAATCACCAAGTTCTTTCAAAAGTTTATTGCTAAAATTTCAACTATTAAAACTAAAAATCAACACTTCCAACACCAATTATGGTATAAAAATTCAACTTTTACATTGTAAATATAAGATCATAGTTTCAAGATCCTTCATAATCTCATTTGAAACTCATTTAGTTCAAGAAAATCTTCAAAATTATCCATAGGGACCAATTTGCAAACTTTTAAAATTCTACCCAAAAACATCAAACTTCAACATACACTCTCTAAATTCAAATCAATTACTTGAAACCCATTATAATTGTCCATGAAACTCATTCAAACAATAAATTTCAAGAAAACAAAGATATTTGAACAAAAACCCCAATTTCAAGTTTTAGGCAAAACCCTATCGGGTTCAAAATTGATGAAAACGAAAGTAGACTCTAATATAATGTTTGAGAATGTTAAAATGCATCAAAACCAAGTACTAGACAACAACAACACACAAGAAAATTCAGAAAACGGATAGATGCTTCTTGAGGCGAAAATGATGAGAAAAATGGGAAGAAGATGTCTCCAAATTGATGGAAATGAAATCTGTCCATAAACCATGATTCAAAGTGTTTCAAAGCTTCAAAATAAACACTAAATAGCAGCAGAAATCTGAATTTTCAGCCAAAGCTTCAAGCTCATTAGGAAAATAGAATTTTTCAGCAAAATCCATATTGTTGATTTCGTTTTGGAGGGTGTATTCCAAATATGTAGTTCGTTTTTGAAAAATCTACCTCTAACGTCTTTAAGGTAGTACTCGAAGGTGCCGTTTGTCGGTTCTAGAGAAAAATACAGATGAAATTTTAAACTCTATTTGCTCCCAAAATTTAACCACAAGCTCCAAAATAACTGAGACATACTATACAATATTATTTCAGTCAAATACTAAGTCTAATATTTATATATATCTGGGGATATTACAACGTAGACTTTGGGCTCCAGCTAAGTCAAGTCTAATATTTGTAAATATTTATTTTTTTTGTTTGTTCTTTTTATTTTTCTCTGTCTTTTCTTTATTTTCTTTTTTCTTTTGCGTGTGAGTTAATGTTTATTTTGTTTTTATCTTTTTTGGATGATTAATTTTTAAAGTTTGAGGCCATATAATTTTTGTATAGTTATCTCAGGGTAACCGTCCTTTGGATGGGTGTTGTGGGGTGCCTAACACCTTCCCCGCGACTCAAATGACTCCCGAACCCATCTTTGGTTCGAGACTAATTTTCAAAGTTTTAGCCTTATCCACCACTTTTTTCGAAGTTGTTTTTAAAAATTGTTTTCATTAATTTTTCCAAGTTTTTTTTATAAAAAATTGGTGGCGACTCATTTTTTAAAAGTCATAAACAACATTCCCTCTGGGATGTCAGGCGTGACACTCACCTTTTTTATTTGCTCAAATTTAGCAATTGTTTGTCCTAACTTCAATGTTTACATTTTTTGTGGCGAGTGAAATTCCTCTTTCACTTGTTGTAAGAATAGATATGGCATTATGGTAAACATGTGTTTGTATCTGATGTGACAATTTTAATTTGCCATTTTTGTTTGGAAATTCTATTAAAATTAGGATCAACAAATTGGAAGAAGAAGAATAGGAATGACAATGGGTAGGGTATCCATTCATTTTATCATTATCTGTATTTGTATTTATTCATCTTGTTCAATATTTATACTCTATCCATAGCCAATAATTTAATATTTGTACTCGTATTCTATTTGATATCCCGTATTAAATGGGTACTCGAAATATCCAAGAATAATAGATATATGATAAGATATTCTAATTTAAAAGTCAAATATATCTTACATCCAATACCTACTGTTCGTTGATTAAATTAAGGCCAAAATGCACAAACACCCCTGAGTTTTAGGTCAGGTGCACATAATATCCCTGACTTTTAAAATTGTGCATGAAGGACCTTTGAGTTTTTAATTTGGAGCAGTTAACACCTTTCTGTTAACTTGCCATCTAAATTTACCGTTAAGTGTCACCTCAGCACATTTTAAAATTATATTTTGGTCTCAAGTTTTTTCAAAGTTTCATTTTGGTCCCTAAAAATTTCTTTGTTTGGTTTTGGCCTCTCAAGTTTTCAAAAAAATTATCATTAATCCTAAACCAGTTTCCATCCACTTTTCTTATTAACAAAAAAATAGAAAAAGTTGGTTTTCGTCCCCCCAAAAGTTTAAATTTTTGCATTAAAGTTATTTTTCTTTTATAATAGGATCAAAACGTATAAAAAATAAAAAAAATGAGAGTTTTAGTGAATTTCATACCAAAATAAAAAAAATCAAAACGAAAAAAAAACACACGCTGCCTCTTCTTCTTCCTAAAGATAATACAGTAAATAACAATAAAATCCAACAAGAATTCCTCTCCAACTCTAAGTATACATAGATCTACTTATATAACAAACAAATCGCTCAACTTAGACGAAACAATATGAGATCTATAGAAAATGAATACACTCTCCTCATCCTCGCACATATAGATCTACCACTCTACTGCTTCAAAATGGCGACCATCGACATAACAATCGAACCGCCGATCATAGCCAGCGAGGCGGAGACGGAGTAGAGAACGACGACGAAAGTGAAGAACCCGCCGATGAATGAGAAAACTAAAATGCACATCATCTTGCCGGCAAGCAGCTTTCGACTGTGTTCTTTTTTCGTTTTGATAGATCTATGTATACCTCTACTTACTTAGAGTTGGAGAGGAATTCTTGTTGGATTTTTTTTTTCTTCCTGATGTTGGATTTTATTATTATATTTACTGGTGTTATCATTAGGAATTCTTGTTGGACTAATGGTAAATTCTTTTTGAAAACTTGAGAGGTTAAAACAGAACAAAAGAAACTTTTAGGGACTAAAATAAAATTAAAAAAAAACTTGAGAGACCAAAATAAAATTTTTGGCCTTCAAAATGTGCTGAGGTTGGACTTAACGGTAAATTTTGGCAAATTAACAGAAGGGTGTTAATTGCTCCAAATTAAAAACTCAGGGTCTTTCATGCACAATTTTAAAACTCATGGGTGTTATGTGCACCTGACCTAAAATTCAGGGGGTGTTTGTGCATTTTGGCCTTAAATTAAAATAATTAAAAATATATAAAATATTTACATTATAGAATATTGAATACTGAATAGTTTAACTATCAATTCATTTTGTATTAATATTGGATAATTGAAGTAATATTTCTATCCACATGATATTCAATAATTTTTTATTTTTCATTATCTTTACCCAGATATATTATATGTGATATTATAGCCTAAGAAGAGAGTTTTGCATCCATGACTAGGAATCTAGGATTGAGATTTTATATCACATTTAAAAGTTTATAAATCTTTTTGCACACCACAAAGTTTACAAAAGTCTTTTATATTTTTTTTCTTAAAATTTGTTTTTTTTTTGCTAGTTAAAATTTAGTTAACTAAACAACAAAAGTGGAATATGTAAAGAATTATATATTGCCTTTTTTATGTGTATATTTCTAAAGTACTATTTTGCACATTAGTCCTTTTGTATTAGATATTTTTTCTTCTTTTTCTAGAATAGGACAACTATCCCTTTTTGTTAGATTTGTTTTCTTTCACATGCTCTTTATGCATGATGTAAATTGTGTATATGTACTCTTTGCTGATTGAATGAAATTCATTCCATTCCCTTGCATTTCGTACATGGTATAAGAGAAAGAGCCAATCTTGAGTACGTTTTATCTATAGCATGTCTCATTCTTTTCTTCTTCTACTATACCTTTTGCAAGTAGAAATGGCTACTTCCCTCGGCAACGTACGCTCCTACTAATTCCACTACCACTGTGACTCTGAAAATGGATGAGGGGTTGCTTGTTTTGCACCATTCTGATCATCTTAGAATGACTTTGGTGAGTTCTCAGCTCACTAGATCGAATTATCTCACTTGGAACATCGCTATCCGTACCTCTCTTGAAGCTAAAGACAAGTTAAGCTTCGTTGATGGAACCTTGGATGCTCTTACTTATGTTGCTGAATTTCGTAAGTGGAAACGTGTGTAATTCAATGATTAAGTCTTGGATAATGAACTCAATTTCTAAAGATATTGTTGATACTCTCATTTATTGTGGTTCTGCTAAGAAAATTGAAGAATAGTATGTCATGAGTACCGGTCCTCAATTGTATCAAGTCCAACGAACCATTAGCTCTATTCAGCAAGGCAATGATTCAGTCATTGTTTACTATAGTAAACTTCATTGGGGCTGGGATGAGATGGATCGTCTCACCCCAATGCATGTCTATAAGTGTGGAGGATGTACCTGTAGCTTGACTACACAGATGAAGGAGCTCACTGCCCACACTCGTTTGCTTCAAATCCTTATGGGATTGAATATCGAATTTGATGTTGTTAGGGGTCAATTATTAAATTTAGATCCCTTTCCTAAGATTAGTAAAGCCTTTTCTATGGTTTTACAAGCTTAGAGTGATATGGCAGTCAGTTTATCATACTCTACAAAACCTGATGTTAGTGCCCTCTTTGCTAAGAATTTTACTTCCAAACCTGAGAGTGGTGTTAAAAATTTTACCAAGAAAAAGAATTCTAACAAAAAGAACGACAAGTTTTGTGATCATTGTGGAGTAGGTGGACACACTAAGGATACTTGTTTCAAACTGCATGGATACCCTATCTGGTATGAAGAATTTAAGAAATCCAAGAAATCTGTCCCAGCTAAAAAGGCTATGGCCAATATGGTGACTACTGATAGTGATTTTGCTGATACATCTATTGCCAGTGGAGACAACATGTCTGGTGATCTCGACGCTATGTTTTCCACTCTCTTCAAACAAGAGATTAGCAAATATATGAGTGGGAAGGCTACTAAAGAGCATGCCAGCTATGCCAATACCTTAGACTTTGCAGGTACTATCTCTGGTTCTAATAGAATGCTTTTAAGTTCAGATTCTTGGATAATTGATACTGGGGCATCTTCCCATATGTGTTTCGACTCATCCTTCATGCAGCATATGTCAGATTTTCGTTTCAATCTGCTTTCTGTCAACAAGCTCATTACTGAATCAAATTTGTATCTCACTTTCCATAAAACTCACTGCATTTTGCAGGACCTGACGAGTAAGGCAATCATAGCAGTTGTAAGTGTCAAAGAAAATTTATATATCTTAAATGCTATGTCATTTGACACCAATGTAATCAAATCTACTTTGTCATCTCATGTTTTACAATCTGCTTGTACTACATTGCATACCTCTGAATACTCAATTTCTTTATGGCACCAACGACTGAGACACTGTTCTCCTTCAGTTTTAAATCACATTCCTAATATTTTTTTCAATAAAGAGCCCTTTACTGTCTGTGATGCTTGTCCTTTGGCCAAACAATCTCGCTTACCTTTTCCAATCAGTCATACCAGGGCCAATGCTATTATAGAATTGTGACATACTAATTTATGGGGGCCCTATCACACACCAACACTTTCTTCTGCTCACTATGTGTTAACCATTGTTGATGATTTTTGTCGGGTAACATGGACTTATCTATTAAAATATAAATCCCTAGTTCCGGATACTTTGTTTAATTTTATCAAAGAAGTACACAATCAGTTAAAAAAACCAGATCTGACAATGGTACTGAGTTTTTAAATCATCATTGTGCTACTTTCTTCTCTCAAATGGGTATAATCCATCAAACCTCTTTCTCTCATACACCACAACAAAATGGTGTGGTTGAGAGGAAACATAAACACTTGGTTCAAATTGCTCGCAGCCTTCTCTTTCAGATGCTCTTTATCAGGATATTGTATCCTTCTTGGTACAAATGCTATTTCTTGGAAGACCAAGAAACAAACAACAGTTGCAAGATCCTCCTGTGAGGCAGAGTATCGAAGTATGGCCAATGTAGTATGTGAACTACAATGGATTACTTATTTACTTCAGGATTTTCGCATCATTTCTAATACACCAATTCCTTTTTGGTGTGACAACAAATCAACACTTCACATTGCAGCCAACCCAGTGCATCGTGAATGCACCAAACACATTGAAATCAACTGCCACATGTGCCTTCCTCCCTTCAGCTTGCATTGTAGGCATCTTTACAGGCTCTAGCTTCTCCCCAACTCACTTCTCTCATGGTCAAGTTGGGACTTCTTTCTCATTCGCCTCCAACTTGAGAAAGGGATGTAAAGAATTATATATTGCATTTTTTATGTGTATATTTGCAAAAAACTATTTTGCACATTAGTCCTTTTGTATTGATATTTTTTCTTCTAGTTTCTAGAATAGGACAAGTGTCCCTTTTTGTTAGATTTGTTTTCTTTCACATGCTCTTTATGCATTATGTATATCTATATCTATATCTATATTTATTTATACTATATTATATGTGTGAGGGTGCTTTTGGTTAGTTAAAAATAACTAAATTAAAAATTAAAGAAAATAAGAAATAAACATGTGAAACTTGATAATTGACTAAGTGTATAGATAATGGGAGAGAGAAAGTAGTAGATGAGATTTAAGAAAGTGAAAACTTATTATTTGGTCTTTTAATTTTTACACTTGTAACGATTTAGTCCTTGAATAATATAAATATACTATTTAGTCACTGAATAACTACAAATGTCAAATTAAACGTTACATATATATTTCTGTGCCCGTTAGGGCACGGAAAGCCCCTACTTATACTAAGATAAAAATATTACATATAATTAAAATAAGAAGAAATTTACTATTTAGTCCCTCTTTTTTTATTGAGTCAACAATTTAATTTCTTATTTATTTTATATATATATATATATATTTGTGTGCCCGAAAGTCGAAACCCTTAGTTGTGTATATGTAGTCTTGCTTATCGAATGAAATTCATTCCATTCCTTACATTTCGTACACAATAATAATTAAAAGAAATTAGTAATTTAAGTATTTTACATTTTAAATCTCACAAAATGCAAAATAACTAGTCTTCATTAGAAATTCATAGCCTTTAATTTTCTTCATTTGGTACGAAACATAAATATGCAGGGCGGTTAGATCTTTTTTGAGAGTGAAATCGAAGCTGGTGGTTGCTTGAGTGATACAGACAGACAGAGTCAGATAGAGAAGAAGGAAATAGCGATGGCAGCCGACGGAGAGGCGGTGGATTTCGAGCCGGAGGACGATGACTTGATGGACGAAGACGGTGGCGCCGACCCTGACTCCGCCGCCGCTCCTCCTCTCCCAAAGCTCAAATCAGCCATCACCGGCGGCGTCTCCACCTCCTCCAGCCCTAAGAAAACCAAAGGCCGTGGATTTCGTCACGAAACTGACGCTGAACGTAACTCACGCCTTTCCGGATCCGATTTCGATTCCCTCACCACCGAGGGTGGCCCCGGTCCTCAACGATGTCAGTCCACTCTCGAAATTCCCTTTAATTTATTCTTCTCTAGGTTTCGTTTTTACAACTTCCTCGCAATGTTTGGATTAGGGTTTGGTTTTGGTTTGAGGCACTTAAAGAAGTTTGGCACATTGGGGGATTTAATCCTGAGCTATAAAATATTGTTAATATCTTGATATTTTAGGAGTGAAACAATGTGATGAATTTGTTTTTCCGCCCTGTCCATGGCCAAAATAATGTACCTAAAGTGCTATCAATGTCTATCTATTATAGTTCTGTTCCTTCTGTCTAAAAACTATAAGCCTTGCTACCGATGGTTCTATCTCAGTAGAGCTGATAATGCATCTTTATCACCTTGTCTTTATTTCTTCATCAACCTTCCGGTACAGCCAATGGAAAGTGATAAAGCTATAATGGTACTCAGAAACCAGAAAAGAAAACTAAGAGGAACCTCCACATCTCACATATCTATGTTGTATGTTTATC
>QANZ01056597.1:14716-48143 GCA_003254925.1 Chamaecrista fasciculata | reverse complement strand
AGGACGAGCGTAAGAGCCCGTAAAGTTCAGCAGGTGAGGAGATGTACGTCCCCACAGACGGCGCCAATGATAAACTGGAAAATGGCTGGCACTTACCTAGTTCACCGGAGAGGGCTGCGAGAGCCGAGAGTTGAACAAGAACCTGCAAGAGCTTCACAGGGGGGCCCTGCGATGTGTACTCCGACGCTCAAGTTAGTAAGAGAGTGATAAGAGAGTAAGAGAATTTCAGAGTGAAAGAAGTAGCTAACCTTGAACTGGTGAGATGGGCTCTATTTATAGAGCAGGGAGGAGAGAGGTGGTCAGCGTGCGAGGCGGACCACGTACTGGACACGATCTCCACCAGCGAAGATGGTGGAGGCTGAGATTTGCGGAGCAAGGCGATCGTGGGTGATTGCGTGTTGTGTCGCTAGGCGGGCGCCTAGAAACTGGAGATCGTGGGTATGAGCAAGTCAGTAACCCACGATCTTAACCCACGATCTCCCGTAGCGTGGATTGCGGAGCGGGGTAGTCGTGGGTGACCACGTGTCATTTGGGGGACGTGCGCCAAGACCCAAGACGGATCACGGCCACCCCTACTTGTGCTTAGGGCGCCCGATTGGCTCGAGGGCGTCTCGCAAGGTGCGGAGAGGAGAAGAGGCCCGGTGCGAGGGCCGTTTAGGCGTACGCCCAAATAGTGATGTATCAAGATCATTGTCATTTCCTTTTTATAGTTTTGATCCATATATTTAGAAAAGATTTCATAGTTAATCTCACTTAAAATTTTATCTATCTCTTTCTGTTAAGTATGACGTGAACAATTAATTTAAAAGGAGATAACTTTATATGTCCTTATCAATGCTCTTGAAGACTTTCATATGACATTTGGCTATAGCTAGCTAGGCCCATCACTCTAATTAATAGACCATTTAATTTGAAAGGTAATTAGGTAAGTAGACAACAAAATGATATTTTTCAATAATATAGAGTGGGTTCGTTTGATCATTTAAGTCCGAGGTACAAAGATTTGGTTGGCCGGCCTTTCTTTAGGGTTTGATAGTAAGTACTCCCTCTAGTTTTATATGTATGATGTTTTGGAGAATTTCTTTTATTCTAAAATATCTTATGTTTTATAAATTTAAGAGAATATTAATTATTTTTTTACCAGTCTATCCTTATTATATATAGTAGAGTCATAAATGAATAAACATTTTCTAAGTAATTTAATCAGGATATTTTAGTCTTTTTATCTCATTTTTCTCTTCATTTTAGGTGAACTTATTATTTTTTTGATCTGTGCGTATTTACCTTAAACATCAGATATCTAGTTATTTAAAAGCTAAAATGGACAAAATTAATTAGAAGTTTAGTATTTAAAAGTTAAAATGTACAAAATTATTTAGAAGTTTAGCTACTGTTCTTTTTAAAAAGAAAAATTAAAAGCTAAGGTAACATTTGATTTTATATAAAATATCCGTTTTAATTTGTTCAAATTTTCTTATAATTTTATAATAGTTGTTGTACTATATATTAACTTAAACTTAAAATTAATTATTGTAGTAATTAATAGTAGTTAAAAAATTTGAACAAATTGATCAATTTTTTTTAACGAAATTTTTTATAAATTATGTTATTTGCACAAAATAAAAAATTTAAGAGTCAGATCACTTTTTTAATTTTAACAAATTTTTGTAAATTGACTATCACTATTATATATAAAGGGTGTGGTCGAGTGGTAGAAACTCATTTATTTTTAATAAAATATTTGAATTCTAATGAAATTGCACGTGATAATTATACTGTATTTATATTATATTGATCCATGTTTCTGTGTTCAGACGCCGTATGAACAGCAAAACATATAGTCAAAATGAAGTACAAATGCCGAAAAATGTGTGTGGATGAAGTTAGATTAAATAATTAAACATGAAAGAAATGTGTTATATATGCCGTCTGAATGATAATGGATAAGATATGTATAAGGGAACTATAAGCTTCCTATATGTATTTCTGATATTGTGGTTCATGAGAGGTTTTAATTTAAATAGTATTTTCTATAAAAAAAAATTATTTTTGAACTTAACGGATAGTTTGGTCCTCATTATACTTAGATCTAGAGGAAATTTTTTTAAAAAAATAAATTATTTTTTAATAATACAAAACTTAATTTTATCATTTTTTATATTTAAAACTATTAAAAATTAAAAAATTAAATCATAAATGAAAATATGTTATTAAAAATTTAGAATACTTTATGGTGATGTATATATCAGTATTTATTCAAGTGAAGAACTCTCTTGCTAATAAACCAGCTAACTAATCAGCTACTCCCTCCGGTTTTATATATCTGATGTTTTGGAGAACTTTTTTTATTCTAAAATATTTGATGTTTTAAAAGTTCAAGAGAACATTAATTATTTTTTACCATTATATCCCTATTATATATAGTAGAGTCATAAATGAATAAACATTTCTCAAGTAATTTAATAGAGATAGTTTAATCTTTTTATATTATTTTTCTTTTTATTTTAGGTGAGCTAATTATTTCCTTGATCTGTGTGCATTTACTTTAAACATCAGATATATATATATATATATATATAGAACCGAAGGGAGTAATAACTAACAAAACAAGTTCAACTACTAATAATTACCATTCTTAATTCAATATAATTAACAACGTGACAATCAATTTCTATATGTTTACTTCTTTCAAGGAATACAACTATACAAGGTTTAGCGGTGATAAGTAAAGAAAATTCAATTTAGGTTTGGTACTCCTAAAGTATACTGTCATTTTTAGTTATACTCTCAAAGTTTTTCTCTGGTCAATTGTATCCCTAAAGTATGGGGTCAGTTTCATTTATGCCCCCAAAGTTTTTTTTTTGAGTAAATTATATCCTCAGTCTTTTCTTTTCTGTGTCAATTATACTCTCAATCTTTTGTTTTTTTCAATTGTAGCCAATCCATCAATCTGTCAAAACTAATCTAACTCATTATTTTGGGTTACTTTGGGTTGGGCCGATGAGTTAGTTTCGGCCAAAAAATTTGACCCTGTTACAATTGTTGGAGTTGATACCTGAAAATAAGAGAAACAACTAAATACAAGAATAAACTGTTAGTAAATAAAATGCGTGGTCCTGGGCTGAGGCACGGATATCTCACTTTCTTTAAGGTAATTCACGCCTCCCACGGGTTGATTTAGTCATACCACCTGGTGCATTGGGTACACTGACGCGTTACCTCCAAGAAACAACAGCCCAATACTCACATGTTTGATCTATCACCCATGCACTAAAGTAATAGATAGAATTCTCACTCCCACACCATTTCTCCATCCAAATATATAAAACTATCTCTTAACATAATGTTACTTTATTGAATCTCTTCACCGTATCTTCTCTCATATAACCCACACATAGAACTCATCCCATACACATCTATATCATCCTTTTTTTTAATACTTACTTCACCCACGGCCACACCCATATATATGTATTAGGGGCTTTGCGTGTCCTAACGGGCACGCAAATATGTATGTAAAATAAATAAGGGACTAAATTGTTAACTTAGTAAATAAAGAGAGACCAAATAGTTAATTTTCTCTTATTTTTAATTTCATAGACTATAGTTTTAAACATGGACAAGCAGAAAGGGGTGGAGCCATATAATATAAGATATATATATATTAGTAAATTTCATTCATTGGCCTTAATACATATTGAAGCCCAATTAATATTCCTTCCAACGTCTGTTTTGTACCCATCAATTGCCCTCATTAAGTTTATAAATTCTCACATAAATCCTAGCAATAAATAATATACCAACGACAATAAAATATAATATCATATTAATATATATAAATATGATAGAACTCATATTAATTGATTTTATTATTTATATTTATTTATTTATAATAATACTCCAGGTGAAATTTATGAGCCCTAGCCCGCATGTTATCTAGCCGTGTGCACATCCTGTTCTTGAATGTGTTTAGAGAATACGCCCTGAATATTCTCTTAGGAGCTGCCCCACTCTCACATTCAATAGGTGAATTCTGTCAAGAGTGCTCTTGCAATTGTGACACTCCACTCTTATAGAGCTACAAATTTCATTAAGAGTTTCTAAAACTCAACATCATATTTTCATTGCAGGAAAATGCACATACACCATAGGGATGAATACACAATTTGTGCACTTACCAACCAGCCACTCTATGATTCTTTTTTCCTTTTGAACCAAGTTCTTAGGATCTCTAATCACAAGGTAGGGTTTCCTCATAGGTTGCTTATAATCTTATGGGCTTAAAATCATTCATCCCCCTCGATGTATTCCAAACTCATTTTTCTATGTAAGACTTTTTGTAAGTGGATCCACAATTTCTAGTCTTTACATAGTCCACATATATGATATACTATTTCTTCGTGAAACTTTTGTCATGACACTAACACAATATTATTTACTTTCATGAGTTTGGATTTATCATTAGTACTTATTTTAAAGTACTATCACAATATATAAATGGAATATATTTTTCCACAAGGGACTTAAGTTACTTTCTAGCCTCTTTGCTAGTTAATGCTAAAGCTTTAAGCTTAGCTTCTCTTTCCATGTCAACAATAACATTTTCTTCACCAAAATTTTAATACTAAAATTCTCACAAAACAAATTTCATATTTCGTTTAACACATTTGAGCTTGTACCATAAACTAAAATTAATAGATCATACGCATATAATATTCAAGCTCTTAACAAGCTAATTCTCATTTAACTCGGAACAAGATAATTTCTCAATTAATTCATAACACAAATATTTACCAAAAGATTATTGAATTTAAATCCATTTTCTAACACACATATAAATCAATTTTTTAAGGATACTTTATTCAAGCTCCATGACCCCCACTATTTTTTTCAATTTGTAATTAATTCTATCTTCACAAAATAAAACACAAGGTACAATAATAATTTTTTTTTTTTTACTTAAAAAACCAAACCACCAAGTATCTCACTTGTAAAGAAATACAATCACAAGAAAATAAATATTTACAATCTTATGCCAATTATATTACTGTTCATATATGATCTCTCACCATTCAAATGTTTTAATATTCCGGCCAAAAATTCAAATGCTTTAATATGTAATAAAATTGTTTTAAAATCGTATTCCCTTCACCTTCTCAATTATATTGCATTTATTTACATGCTTTTAATTTTTTCAATCGAATTCTAACGGCTCCAACATATAAAACACCTATTAATACATATAAGGATAATGAGAACGCAACTTCTATTTGTTTAAGGATAATAATTTTATTCCTCATAAAAAATATTAAACTAGACTTTCAACAATTCATCAAAAAATAAAAATATTATAAAATTACCATCACAAACAAATATACATATTAATCAGTAAATTTTCATCATCTCATATTAAGCACATATATAATTAATTTTATGAACACCTAATATTACCACTCAACATCTTGATTCATCAGTCGTACCACAATATCACACAGTCAATTTTTCTTAGTCACCATTTAACAAATTTATATTACAAAAATATACTTGTCTAGAACACCCAATTCATCCACCGTCATTTTTTAAATACTATAGTCACAAAGGACTTCTCAATACCAAAATTATATAGGATGAAATTATGCATATATAGCATCACCATTATTTTAAATACTTTCATAAATCAAATTTATGTAAATAAATCAAGAGTACGCGTGTACCTCTTGTAGAACCCCATTTATATTTTCGGTCACGAAAACACTAACACCATTCTCATTTTCAGTAGCTACTTCCATAGAGACATGAACTACCTTAAAATTGTTGGAGTTGCTACCTGAAAATAAGAAAAAAAACTAAAAACAAGAACAAACTGTTAGTAAATAAAACGCGTGGTCCTGGGCTGAGGCACGGATATCTCGCTTTCTTTAAGGTAATTCACGCCTCCCACGGGTTGATTTAGTCATATCACCCGGTACATTGGGTACACTGACGCGTTACCTCCAGGATACAACAGCCTAGTACTCACCTGTTTGATCTATCACCCCAGCACTAAAGTGATAGATAAGACTCTCACTCCCACACTATTTCTCATCCAAATATATAAAACTATGTCTTAACATAATGTTACATTTTATTGAATCTCTTCATCATATCTTCTCTCATATAACCCACACATAGAACTCATCTCATACACATCTATATTATCCTTTTTTTTAATACTTACTTCACCCACGGCCACACACACACACATATATATATATATACTAGAGGCTTTGCGTGCCTTAACGGGCACGCAAATATGTACGTAAAATAAATGAGGGACTAAATCGTTAACTCAGTAAAAAAGAAGGGATAAAATAATAATTTTCCTCTTATTATTAATTTTGTACTATAGTTTCAAATTGTGGACGACTAAAAAGGGTGGAGCCATATAATATAAGATATATATTAGTAAATTTCATTCATTGGCCTTAATACATATTGAAGCCCAATTAATATTCCTTCCAACGTCAACCAACAAGTGGTTGGTCCAAGTAGTAAGCGGCTTGGTACCACTTAAGCAAGGTCCCGTGTTCAAGTCCTTGTGAATGCAGTTACCCTTGTTAGGAGACTCACTCACCATAGCCAGGTGTGCGACCCGAGTCGAGTTCGGATTAATCGAGGAGCGGCCTCAGATACCGAGCAGGCAACTAAAAAAAATATACCTTCCAACGTCTGTTTTGTACCCATCAATTGCCCTCGTTAAGTTTATAAATTCTCACATAAATTTTAGCAATAATATACCAACGACCATAAAATATAATATCATATTAATATTAATATATAAATATGGTATAACTCATGTTAATTGATTTTATTATGTATATTTATTTATTTATAATAATATCCAACAACAATATGGTTTAAGTAAGTTTTAAGATTTTAATTTGATCTCGTCCAGAAAACTCAACTCTTCAACTCGTAAACATAAACAAAATTTTAAAAAAATCTCAATTTTCATTTGTCTAAAGTTATATTTAGGTCTCTCAAATATTATTATTGTTTCAATTTGGCCCCTTTATAGATTTATTTTTTCTTAATTTATTCTCTCAAAAACAAATTGTACGTAAGAGACCAAATTACAAAAAAAAAAAGAAGTCAAAGATACTGTTGGTACCCCCAACGTTTGGGGTCATTTTCAGTTACACTCCCAACATTTTGTTTTGGTCAATTATATCCCCAACGTTTCACTTCTTAGTCAATTATACCCCTAATGTTTCACATTTTGTTATCAATTATACCCTCAATGTGAGGGTATAATTGACAAAAAAAATATTAGTGGTAAAACTGAAAATGACCCCAAATATTGGGGATACCAACAACACTTTTGCGAAAAAAAAAGCTAAATATTTGAGGACTAAACAATTAGTATAGGTCAATCCATCAACCCAACCCCTTACCTCACTCTTTAGTTAAGGTTGTTTAATGTTTGAATTAAATCAATTATTCGCTAAAGTGCATTTTTTATCTCATAATTTTGGTAAAGGTCTCAATTTGGTGTCATAACTTTTTTTCTTGCAATTTTGGTTCTATAACTTCTGAAAACGTCCCACCGTTGGTTCAAAGCTGATTTCCATCCATCTCAAACTTCACTCATATTTGCCACGTCATTATCCAACTCAGTATGCCAGATCATCTTTAACGGCAGATAATAGATGGAAATCAGCTTTGGACCAACGGTGAGATGTTTTCAAAAGTTATGGGACCAAATTGAGACTTTTGCCAAAGTTATGAGACCAAAATTGCAAAAAAAAAAGGTTATGAGACCGAATTGAGATCTTCACCAAAATTATGGGACCAAAAGTACACTTTAACCTCAATTATTTATTTTAATCCAATTCAACCCACCAATTGAAATAATAAGTCCAATCGATCAACACATCTTAAAACCAACTAAATCCAAACTGTAAACACTCAAAGCGAGATTAATTTGGCTATATGAAATTATAATCTTATAAAATCTTAATAAATATGTGTGTATCATATGAGACAATCTAATTATTTTTCTTCTAAAAAAATAAATCAACGATAAGGAGAGTATTAAAACAAATATATATATTTATATTTCTGGCAATATATATATATGGTTAAAGGGTCAATTTGGTCATAAATGTATGTCTTAATGTTTATTTTGGTCCATTATGT
The DNA here is from genome assembly GCA_003254925.1 of Chamaecrista fasciculata. Classification (NCBI taxonomy): domain Eukaryota; kingdom Viridiplantae; phylum Streptophyta; class Magnoliopsida; order Fabales; family Fabaceae; genus Chamaecrista; species Chamaecrista fasciculata. The sequence goes on along the minus strand of QANZ01056597.1, from coordinate 39,965 downwards.
TTCAAAATGTTCAAATTGGTCCTAGATGTTTGTAAAATGTTTCATTTTGGTCCCGACTATTAAATATGGCTTATTTCAAGCTCAAACATGACGAGTTTAGAGCTACGTATTGTTCTCGAAGAGTACTTTGTCTATCTAGTTGGGGTCGTCAGCAAATGACGTCACATCGGTCCTAAAAATAGACCTTTCGTTTTATGGTCAAACAAGAAAAGTTGATTCTATTTCTCTCGTTTCAAATTCGAATGCGACGAATTCAGAGCTACGAGTTCCTCTTAACAAGTACTTTGAAATTGAAATGAAAGACGAGAGAAATATGATCAAATTCAATAGTTTGGGACCAAAATGAATCATTTTGCCAACATTTAGGACCAATTTGAACATTTTGAAACATAATGGACCAAAATGAACATTAGGACATACATTTAGGACCAAAATTAACCTTCGACCTATATTTATTGGAATCAAAACTTAGTTTCACGTACGTCACTCAAATTTCTGTAGGAAAAAATAATAATATCTATAAAAATAAAAGGGTAAATTACATAAAAGGGCCCTGTGGTTTGACCCATTTTCAGATAGGGTCCATGTGGTTTAAAAAGTTTCAAATTGGGGCCTGTGGTTTGCTCCGTTAACAAACAGAGTTCTGAGGTATATTTTCGTCTAAAATTTGACAGAAATCTTGGCTAAAATACTATTTTAAAACCCTAACTATTAATTTTTATGCGTTTGACTCCCTATTTGTGAGAGAAGGACTTTGACGTTAAAAAAAAAAGTTTCCTGGAAATGAATGAAATTTCACCAAATTTTCTAGTTGCTCTTTAATCTCCAAAATCTTCGTCTGGTCATCTATCTCCTCATTGTCTTCGTCGTCGTCGCCAAGTCCAAATTCACAATCAGCATCTTCTCTTTGGACTCCGATTCCACTCTCTCCATCGGCTCAAACATCTGCATCTTCTTCGCAAACTCCACAGCCCCGCATCAATCGCCGCCGAAGCCTTTGTTGCGGCGTCGTCATCGCCGCCGTCCTCCGTCGTTGCTTCCGCATCGAAAATCTCCTTCATTGGCCTGCGAACGACGAGCACGGCATCGAGATTCGACTCCTCTTGACTTGGTTTCTTGTCGAGAACGGGGTTGAGGAATGGAGGGGCAGAATGGAGATTTTGAAGCTGAACTTGAAAATCTGGTTAGGGTTTTGGGAGTGAGCGATAATGGTAGTGGAAGAAGAAGAGAGAATGAAGGAGTTCATTTTTTTTTTAATTTGTGTTTTTTGTTATAACTGATCAATTGAACATAACAGTAGAGAAAGTGAGTGAGGTGAGGAAGAAGATGATCGAATCCGAGCGACGATGAGCAGACGATATTCTGGAGATTAAAGAGCAATTTGAAAATTTGGGTGAAATTTCATTTATTTTCAGGAAACTTTTCTTTTTTTACGTCAAAGTCCTTCTCTCACAAATAGGGAGTCAAGCGCATAAAAATTAATAGTTAGGGTCTTAAAATAGTATTTTAGCCAAGATTTCCGTCAAATTTTAGACGAAAATATACCTTAGAACCCTTTTTGTTAACGGAGCAAACCACAGGCCCAATTTGAAACTTTTTAAACCACATGGACCCTATCTGAAAATGGGTTAAACCACAGGGCCCTTTTATGTAATTTACCCAAAATAAAATAACATTTCCCCTTGAGAATAGCCAGAGAAATAAGATGAAGAAACACAATCATAATACAAGAGAAATTAATGTGGAAAACCCAAACCGGGAAAAAAACCACGACCGTTGCCAAAGACAACTAGAGAAAAATACTATATGAAAATTGTTACATCACACAATATTCTCTCAACCCTTATCCCAAGTACACCCACACTCTCACAAAACAACTATTTAACTACACCTTCCACACTCTACAAATAGAAGAACTCTAAAATACAAGAGATGAAGGAATTTAAAAGTCAAATACAATGCTTAAAGTATCTTGACTTGATGCACTTGTAAATTTGCCTTGAGCCTCCTTTTATAGTAGTTGAGTCATTCCCACAATTGCTAACCAAGCAATGTTGGACTTCTTAAAAAACCTCACAATTGCTAACCAAACAATGTGAGACTTCTTAAAACCTCATGATACGAGTATAAGCCCTTAGGAGAACCACACCTCAAAAGCTAGCTGTTGAAGTTGGAGAGCCCCAGGCCTTATATAGTGCTTTACTCTTAGCTAACTACCCGATGTGGGACTCGTATCATTGCATACCCCTTCGAAAGCCGACGTACACGGCGGCCCACACTATCGACACTGGTCCATTGATAGCCTTTTCCACTTTTGGCGGCTCCATACAACTTTCAGTATTCGGCACGATGCATCGCACGTACCTTAATCCAGCCTATAGGTCGCCCCCTCCGTGTCGGTCAGCACTCAATGAAAGCACCAATTGATACGAGTATAAGCCCTTGGGAGAACCACACCTCAAAAGCTAACTGTTGAAGTTGGAAAGCCCAAGAACTTATATAGTGCCTTAGACTTAGCTAAATGTGGGACTCGTATCACCTCACCTACTTATATTTTCAATGAATTACCCAACAATTTCTTCTCATTCTCAATCTCTTTTCTTTATTTCCTTTTGCATTAAAATGAAAGTGGAGCATGACATATCAAAGTAAGCTAAAACTAGTACATTTCTTTTTTATAACGGAGCATTATCTGTTCTGTAACAAACTTCTCTATATTCTTCCATCTTGGTTTCATAACCATATATATCTCACAAGTCACAATTGTATTTCTGGTAGTGACGGATAGCTATTCTTACAATCAGAAAAAATGGAGAAAGCTTTAACAACAATTAAAATCGCCGCTAAACTTGTAATGGAGAAAGCTCTAGCGAGGATTAAAAAATGGAGAAAGCTGTAGCGATGATTGAAAATGAAGAAAGCTTTAGCAACGAAAATCGCCCCTATTGATAAGAACTACTATTTAATCAACAATATTTCATGCAGTCTCCTCTATGATTACCCCTGCTAAAAAATATTACCGTAAACCATTATGAAGAAAGTTTTAGCCACGATTATAAGTAGAATTATAAATTTATAATATATTTCTTACCATTATTTATAAGAACGATAGTTAATAAACCAACTGTGAAAGACAACTTAATAACATTGTTAATAAACCAGCCTTATTTGCTGTAGTGTAAAAATGAGTGTTTTAAATTTAAGTATCAATTTATTTAGGATAATCAAACAAAAGTGAGCGATTTATAATTTTTTTTTTACTTAACTATATTCATTTCAGATGAATCTTAAACTTGGAAATTGAAATTACCAAATATCAAAAACCAAAATGCAACATAATTCATATATTGAACACCCTTATAAATATTTTTTTAACTCAGTATTTTTTTAAAATAAACTAATAATAATTTTTGAAGGTTATTTTTTTTTGAAGTAGGTAAAATTAACCAAATAAAATTAATCATTTAATTCAGAGAACAGAATTTAAACTTGACCATAATTTTACATATTATAGGTGTACCTTACCTTTAAATTTTGATAAAAATAAAGATAAAAAGCGAAGACACATAATTTGAGTGAATTAGTAATTATTATATCAAGCCTTATAATTTCTCTATATTTTAAATAATGAATGACACATAATTGGTATCCTCTACAGTCAATATATTTTATTGATTATATTGTTATTACTTGGGAAAACTGTAGAGAAGGTTCATGCATCTGAGAAAGGTTGGTCATTATATTTGACAGAATGCCTATAAAACATGAAAGATGGGTGATAATATAGTCTATACTCTATAAAGTATAAAATTAGTACCTAACCCACAGACATATATATATATATAATATTTATAATATTTATTAGATAATAATATTGTTAAATCAAGCACATCGATTGATTTGAAATTTTGAATATATATTTTTGGCACCATTATGTGTAGTTTCTCGACAACAGAGCTTACTTGCTATCAAAAAAAAAAAAAGACAACAGAGCTTACTGTAACTTCTCATTGTCCATTAGCAAATAATTAAATCAATAATATATGTATTTATTCTTAACAAACCAGTCACTTTCTGATCTAGTTAAAAGACAGGAATGTTTGCCACATTAACTATAATTATTTTATTGCTATATAAAGATAATATTAAAGAAAATAGGAAACAAAATGCAGATAATTCTGTGTTATTTCAAAATATCTTAATTGGCTTTCAAAACTGAGAAATATATATCTCACATTAATTTGAACTACCACCTTTCAAATTTAGATTCCTCTGCCAGTTTTCCATCCACATTCAATTAATGGAGACTCTTTAATTTGTCGCATATTCTACATACGTTCATTAAATATGAGACCTCTTATACAGATAAGTTCTGAGATTTCCACCATTTTAGATAAATTCAAATTAATGACCTCTTTTAACTTTTTTATTTTGGAGGAGTAAACGCTTATTAATTGTAAACTCTAGGGTAGAGATAACAATAAATTAAGTATATGTTTTTGGCAGCATGACATTACTTAAGTAAGATTCTGAATTTGAGACCTTATAAATGTATTTATATTTACTGAAAGACTCTTCTACTATAACGAGATACGCAGTGCAGATCCAATTCAAATTAGGCTAAGTGAAACCTCAGATGTAGGCTAGTGGGCAACGAAAAAAAAATATATGTTTCCATCATTATGGTATATGCGTCTTTAAAGAAGGAAAATGGAACCAATTAAACTGAATTAACAATTTATTTTAGTTTACAATACATGACAAAAAATTGACGAAAATAATTGTGAATAAGGGGTTGGTTCAAATGGTAAGCAGTTTGGTATTGTTAAAGTAAGATCTTAAATTCAAGTCTTTATGAATATAATTAATTATTCTTGTTGAGAGACTTCCTCCAAAACTAGGTGCATAATATGAGTTAAGTCTAAATTAGAAACTAAAATTCCAGAGTCCGAACAACCAAAAAAAAAAAAGTAAAAATACTTTTTAAATAATTTTTATTGGGTAACAACTATTTGGTTTGTTTAGTCACTACCATCATCATTACTATTATTTGTCTAAATCAAAGTATCTATCACTAAAAATAATGAATAATTATCTCATTTTAACTCGTCGCAGAATGTCCTTCATGTTTAAAGTAATTAGTTACATTCACAAAGATCTCAGATTTGAGAATTCGTAAATGCAATTAATTACTCTTCTTGAGCGACTTTCTCACCATAACTAGGTATACAACATGAGTCAAGTTCGAATATGTTGAAGCCAAAAGTCCAGAAACTATTCTGATAACCAGAAAATTAAAGAACGTGAAAATACTTTTTAATATTTTTTATTGGATAACAAGTAACAACTATTTTGTTTATTTAGTCTCTAACATTATTATATATTTTTTTCTAAATTAAAGTATCTATAACCGACCAAAATGATTAATTATCTCATTTTATAGGTCATAAAATATTCGTGATATTCAAACTCTTACTATTTAGTTAACAGATAAAAGAAAAATTCACTAAATCAGATTCATTTGATTGTCATTATATATTTGACTTGATAGTGTTTCCACAATACAAATTACAAATTAATAATGAAACAATCTCCTTTCATCTTTTGTATTCTGGAATCTAGATTCTAGTAAGGGATATATATATATATATATATAGAATAATCGGCACGTTTTGTTTAAATAATCATGTGAGAAAAATAAATGAAAAAAATAAGAGCTTCATAAAGAAACTGTAGGCTTAATAGACTATGATCGTCAATATGTGGTTCTCAATCTTTTAATCTTTTATGTTTTTTTAATTTATATAAATAATGTTATCGATGAATTGTGTGTTTGGGTTTCGTTACTCCTTTGAAAGTTTATTTATCTAAGTCCAGCCCAAAACTATTAATTTTCAGCAGCTAGTGTTTTATTTTTTTGGAGTAGAGTGAAGTGGAAGGAAAACAAGCTAGAAAGTTAGAGAGAGAAGAAAAACGTAGGAGAGAGGAGAGTAAATCTGAAAATTCATTTTCTTGGCAGCAGATACTTCTAGCGAAATTCAACGGTGAAACCTTCTCCGATCAAGCTGAAATTTGAAAGGTATGTTCTTGACATCCTATTCTTGATATCCTACGATCCATTTTTCGATTGGAGCTTCATTTTGGTAGAAATGGATTTTTGAAGTTTAAGGAACGTCCTATCCAGAGTTCCTGAACGACGTCCATTGTCGAAAAAATCCAACGGTGAGGTCTTCTCCGATTGAGTTGAAATTTTGAGGTTATGTTTCGAACATTCTGTTCTTTATACCCTACGGTCAGTTTTTGGATTGGAGATGATTTAGCTATTCCGATTGGGTCTTGAACTGTTACTCTGTTTTTTTTTTTTTTTGCGTTTTCTTTGTTGTCTCAACTTTATTTGTGCTTGAAGATTTGAGTATTTGTTGGAGGAAGCTTGTGAGTGAAATATATTGTTTTATGGTCTGTTGATATTGAATGTTGCCCGAGATATATTTTGTAGGCTCATTTTGTTAGTGCTTATTGTATTCAAATTTTGTAAGACAATGTATTTACCTCTTTATTATGAGTTGTGAGAGGTTGTATAGTTGTATTCTTTGATTGATGCAATAATAATAGTTAAACATTGTTATTTGAATCCTTGGACAATTAAACGAAAGTATTGCATTCCATTTTTTTTTTTTGGAATTGTTTAATGATTTGTAGTTTTATCGGCATTTTTGCTTTGACTGCTCCGCCGCCGCCGACCACGCTTCCGCCATCACTTATGGCATATGACTCATTTTAGGGTCTGTTTGGGTGAACATTACTTTTTCATTATATTTTCATTATCTCCATTTTCATTACATAACTTCATCTACAGTGCTATATGGGTGTTTGTTTTGCAATTATAAAGTCATTACAAAAATATCACTTCATTACAAACTCATTTCATTACATATTTCATATCCAATTACTAACATACCCCTACTCAAATACCTATAATTACCTATACTCTAATACAAATATAAAAAAACTATTTAGCAAAATAGTAATTTTCAATACCCTCATTTATTACACTTACAACTTTCTCTCTCCACTCATCATTTTTTCTTTTTTCTTCCTCTTTTTCTTATTCACCCCCTCTCTCTCACATATATATTTTATAATTATAATATATATATATATACATTTCGGCCAAAAATATATATATATATACATATTATAATAATATAATGTGTATATATATTTTAATATATATATATATGCCACACACTCACGTATTCATATATATAATATAATAATATATAAATATTTTTTATTTTATAAATATATTATATTATACTATATATAATTTATAATTTATATTAATTTAAAATAAAATAATTCAACTCATGTTATTTACATTTTAGTCCATGATATAAAATATATAATTCAGACGCCAAAAATATACATTTTGGTCTCTCCTCCAGTATATATATGGGTATACGAGAGAGGCAGATAGTGGAAGAAGAGTGGATGGTGCGATGTGCTCATGCGTGAAGATCAACGGTCATATTATTACCCGCAAAAAGACAAACCGTTTTGATTAATATATAATTTTTGGTCCCACATTTTTTTCGTGGATAACATTTTGGTCCTTCAATTTATTTTTTGGAGGAAAGTTTGCAATATAGAAACCCAATCGTTGATGAATGCAATTTTTTACGGGTCAAGAGATATATTTCACTTTCGTAAGGACCGATTCGTTCAATTTATATAAAATCATAGACCAAATGGTAGGTTTTTAAAAATTTTCATGTTATTTACATTTTGGTCCTTTCATTTCATTACATAATACTACTCCAACCTTCATTACAAATATTCACATCTAGCACAAATTCCGAGACAATTTCATTACCATTTCATTTCATAACCACCACAACCAAAAAGTCAAAATATTTTTTTTTTATTTCTATCTATTTCCATTATCAATTATCAATTCTACCCCTATACAATTTAAAAAAACCCATATATTTATTTCAACCAACCACAATCATTACATACCCTTTTTCATAATTTCACATCCTATTTTTTTTATTACATCTCAAACTAATCCAAACATCATTTTCATTACATTTTCATTACATAATTTTCTCATTACCATTTCATTACATAAAATCATCATTTCATTAGTTGTTTCTTCCAATACTTTTTTTTCATTTACCATCAAATCAACCACATTTTTCTTATCATAGCCCGCATTATATTCTCCAAAGAATTCAAAGTAATCAACATGATTATGACTTGTGTGACGTGTGTGTATATATATATATAAATTAAATTAATATCGAGCTAATTATTTTCTTTTAATTATTAGTATTATGAACGGAGACCGATAGATACATAATATTCCATAAAATTAGGCTTTTAAGGCGTGGAATCCTACAACCTACATGGCCACTCATGTCATGAACCCTAACCCTAACCCTAACCTCTATATATGGTGCGTGCAGCCTCAGAATTAAACGCATGCATGCATCTATTTCAAGTTTCAACTCAGAATATTATTTCTATCCAATAATCTTAATTGTCAATTAGTATATATTAATTTTAAGCCTTAATTTATAATATAGTGTATTTATATAAAGTTATCAATTTTTTTTATAAAACACTGTTTAATTGGATCAAAGTTATACTCTATTAGTGTAGTATATATATATATAATCATTTTGTAATGGGTCAGTTTGTCTAATAAGAAAAGATTATCATATAAATTTTACTATTCCACTATTTATAATAACCCTTTCTTATAATTATATTATTAAGTTATATATATTTATATAGGTCAAAGTTCTATTTTAGTCCCTAATATTTGCTCGAAGTTATGTTTTGGCCCTAAAGTTTTTTTGTTTCATTTTGATCCCAAAGTTTTCAAAGAATTCCACCGTTAGTCCCTGGTCATTTCGATCCAACTTTTCAGTTTAAGAAAACAAGAAGGAGAAGACTATTTTTTATCCCTCAATAATTTTGCTCTTTTATGTTAAGGTCCTCTCCCTTTAGTAATATAGATCAAAACACAACAAAAAAAATAAATAGAAGCCTAAATGTATAAATAAGGAGAACATCGGGTACCCTAATTACTTGTTCTTTTCAGATGAATATTGGATAGTTGAGGCAATATATATTTGTACACGTACACCCAATATACGATAATTTATAACTTTTGTTTATCTATATCCTATCAAATATTTGATATTTGACAGATATCAAATATTTTTTACAGATAATTCCGATACTCGTCCAAATTGCCATTATATTCCTGAGTTGAACTTATGAACATGTAATCAAAATTTAATTAACATTTTATTTGTTTGAACTTTTTTTTTTCTTTTTTCCTCCAAAAACGTCAACATTACAGTTCTCAACAAATTTTAGGGTTAAAATAACAAGATTTATTCATTTTTTACTAGAAGTTTCCCACCTCTTGGAGTACTAAAACCCTAGGGAAAAAGTTTTAAGGTAAAAATACTTTTGGTATTGTCAAAGTATGAGGTTATTTTCAGTTGTACCCTTAAAGTTTTTTTGGATTAGTTATACCCCCAATTTACATATTTGAGTCAATTGTACCCCAAATTGGAAATATATTTGACACAAAAAAGAAAAAGTTAGTGATATAATTGATAAAAAAAAAAAACTTTGGAGACATAACTAAATTTAACCTTATACTTTAAAGGTACAAAGAGTACTTTTGCTCAATTTTAATTTTAATCAATAATTGAAAGTCTTAATAGACTAATGTAGAGGAGATTGATTACAGATAGGGATGACAATTATTTTGGATAATTAGGATACCCGTCCATATTCATCCGAAAAAATTATCCGGTATTCGTCAGATACCAGATATCGAATATGGTACGAGAAATGAAAATAAAATATTTTCAAATATTGGGCAGATACGGATATTGCCCTTGGATACTCTATATCTGTCTGAAATGAACGGATAATTAGATTATTTGATATCCGATACTCTATTACTTATTGAATTTTTATATTTTACATTCAATTAATTATTTTATATATAATTATTTAAATTTAATTAATTTTTTTGTATATATTTTTTATATCATCATTTTTAATTATTTTATATTTAATTTTTTATTTTGAAAAAAATTAAAATATAAATCAATAATAACTTCATTTATTTATTTTAGTTAATGGATACTGGATATTGAGTACCCGATATATCTAATTTATAAAATAGGATATCCTACCCATATATTTATTTTTTTTAATATTTCAGCTATCCATCGAATACCATATATGGAATATGATACGGATACAAATATTGATATATATATATCGATACAAATATGGTACAAATATTAAATAGAGTGACTGAATACAGATACAAATAATGACAAAATCATCGAATACTCTACCCATTGGCATCCCTAAATGTTTTCTCAATATTAAATTCGTGATACTCATATCATTTCATTGAGACATATCCAAATTCGTCATATTATTTTATTTAATATTTGCAACAACAGCCAAACAAAGGAATTCGTCATGTTATTTGGTTAGGGAACAACAGCAACAAAAAGACCTAAGAAATTAAAGTAGCTGGTACGGTAGTTCCACCTGTTTGTTGTTTCCTATTCATTTCGTACCAATATAATAGTGTACAATCCTCAATTCTTTCTTTTTTGCTCAAGTTTTTAATTGGCTTTTGTTTTTTGGCCTGAGTTTTTAATTGGGTTTATGTATAGAGATTTACTAAAAGAGATTCATGAATTTAAGTATGAGGTCAGGTAGGTTATACCCATCTCATACCCTATGAGTTATATATAATAAATATGCATTTTATATATATTAATTATTATATTTTAATTAAATATTAAATATTTTTTTATAATTTTTTTAGGGTAAATTACACTTTGGTACCCTGTAGTTTGACCCTATTTCACTTTGGTACCCTGTGGTTTGAAACTTGACACTTTGGTACCCTGTGGTATTCTTCATTAACACTTTGGTACCCTTTGGAGCTATTTTGTAATTTTAACCATAATAAATTTTACAAAAATTACATATTGACCCCAAAAAAATTTTAAATTTTTTATTTTAGTCCCTATATAATATGTATCCAGGGACCTATTTGTAATTTTTTGAAAATTTTTGGGGTTCAATATGTAATTTTTGCAAAATTTGTTATGGTTAAAATTACAAAATAGCTCCAAAGGGTACCAAAGTGTTAATGGAGAATACCACAGGGTACCAAAGTGTCAAGTTTCAAACCACAGGGTACCAAAGTGAAATAGGGTCAAACCACAGGGTACCAAAGTGTAATTTACCCATTTTTTTATAAGAAAAAGTTTAGGTGAGTTGGGCCATGGGGGCTCGCCAACGCCAGGACATGTATCCAGGCTCGATGAACATTTATAGAGGTACTTACAGATCACCTACCAACAAGGTTCTCACATCGGCAGCGAGTTTCGAACTTATAACCTTGTGGGTTATGAGTTGACTACCAATTGGGCCAATATTTGTTTACAAATTTTAATAGAAAGAAAATTAGGTTGAAGAAGCCCTCATTTTTATTTTGAAAGCATTTGTGTATACTTAAAATGGATAAGTAATAAGAGCAACAAATAATAAGCTTACTATAAATATAATTATCATAATTTTATTTATCTTTATTTAATTTTATTTCTTTAAGTTATTTGAGTTTCATGCCTAAATTTTTGTAGAGCTGTACTTGAGGATGTGAAGATCTTATAAATCTATTTTTAATAATGATGATAGGTCATTATTATAATTATTTGTTTATTAAGTGATTAGCTAATTCATATATTTATAATCTAGGCTTCAGAGAATGACAATATATATATATATACATACTAGAGGGTTTTGCACGCCCGTTGCCTATAAAGTTTAAAATAATTTAATATTAAAAATTATATAAATTGGTATGAATGAAAAAAAATAAAAGAAAGAAAAGAAATTAATTCAATAATAAAAATAAAAGTTCATGTTTTTAGGAAAAAAAACCTTTACTTATATATGTATAGTGAAAATTGATCATGGCCTCATGGAGTCATGGATGGAAATGTGAGTTACTAAAGTTTGAGTGACATTTTTATTTTGTTATATATTTATTTGTAATATATTAAATAAATATTATTTTATACTATAATTTTAAAAAATCGATTACCAAAAAGCTCTACAAATATATATAATAGTACAGATACATATATAGTTTCAACTTCTTTGCTTAGAGCCTCTGAAGCATTTACATGAGATATGTTTCATTAGTTTAGTAGTTATGTATAAATTTTATTTGAATTTCATGTGTAGATAAAGTATAGAATTGCAAGGATAAAATGTTGAATATTTTATATATATTGGATTAACTCAATAATATATTTATATTGATTATTTCTTGTCATTCTAAATAATATATATATATAAAAGCTTTTAGTTCAATCATTTTGAAACTTCTCTTAACTTGAGTATTAAATTTTTTTTTTGTAAAGTTCTAAGATAGAGATTCATTTTGACACATGCTTCAAGTTATATTTACAAAAAATCAAATAATATTTTACTTATATATAGTTTACTAGAGCTGTCAAAATGAGTCAAACCCGGTAGGTTGGCTCATTTAATTAACTCGTCAAATTGGCGAGTCGAGTTGAGAAAATATGGCTCGTCAAAAATTTTAACTCGAGTGAGTTGGCTCATTTAACCCGCGGCTTGTGGTGGGCTAGCTCGAGTGAGTTGGCGAGTTAGTGAGCTAACCCACCTTATTTAAAAAAAACTATAAATTTAAAAATTAAAACCCTAAAACTAAAAATATCTAAACTCACTCACTCACTCTCGTCGATTTCTATCCCTTATTGACTTCTTTAGAGTTTTTTTCTCTATAATACATCAAACTCTAATCTAACTTTTCATTTCTTCTTATGTTTTATGTGGCTTGTTGATTTTGAAGGATGTTAAAAAATATTGTTGTTTAAACCCTAATCTAACTTCTTCCCTACAATACATCAAACTCATGACGATGTTATTATAGCAGTAATTATTGAATATAAGTATATCTCAAATTGTATTTTCCTGTCTATATATATGTGTATATATAGCAATAATATTAGGGTTCTCACTTTCTCCTATATATTATTAATATATCTACATGTTATATATGAATATATGTGCATGAAGATATGAAAATGACAACAAATTAAATATTGTGTGGACTGAAAAGTTAGATTCACATTCAGTGGATAATAACCACATTATGGTGAAAGACAAGAGGAGACATGTGAGAATGGTGATGGAACAAGTTGGTGTAAAACCCATTCTAATCTACCTCCATATTTCTCATATCTTGTCTCTTGCATGTCTTATATATATATATATATATATATATATATATATATATATATATAAAAATCAAAATCAAAATATTATATTATTAATGGTTTGAACTTTAATTTGTATATTATATTTGAAAACTACAAAGCCGGATCTGCATAAATCTAACATTGAGTTTACAGTGAAGTGCAGTTTCCGGGGGCTTGAGGTCGTCGGATCCTGCAAACGAGAATGCACAGGGGGTTTCATGTGATTCTTCTCCGATGCTTAAGTCAGATTGTTGATCAAGTGAAGGAAATAGTATTTTTCTTGATTAAGAATGGTTACCTCCGAATGTGTGTGGTCTGCTTGTATTTATCCACGTCCCTTTTGCCTCACGTGGGTACGAGGTACAAAAGGAACGTTGAGGGTGTTTTCGGGAATGCACAGTGAGTGAGTTGTTGTGTCTTGTTGATCTGACTCGACAGCTGTCACTGTCGAGCTGTAGTGGGGTGCCTAACCTTCCTTTTTGGGAGTCAGTGATAGCCAAGAGTGCTTTTCACCATATCCCTGCATACGGAGGGTGTTTTGGGTATTTTGCGTGTGTGCTTTTGCCCAAACGTACGCTGTGACTGGTGTAGCCTTACCTGGTCACGTGGTCTCAAAGGATCTTCGCATTAAATGCCAATATCTTGGCATTTAATGCTTGAGTGGGAGGGGACCCTGCTGGTTTGCTTTTGGCGTCGGGTTTTCCTTGTCTTGTTCTTTCCTCTTTATCGCCGGGTGATCTTTGTCCTTCGTATGTAATTTAAAGAATGTATATCACTAGTCCCTCCTGAAAGTCCGAGGGGGGTCGTCGGCGTCATCTTCCGAGTAATGGTTATCCGCCACCCCTCGAAGGATGTGTATCACTAGTCCCTCCTGAAAATCCGAAGGGGGTCGTCAGTGTCATCCTCCGAGTAATGGTTATCCGCCAACCCTCGAGGGGTGTATATTGTTAGATTGTTAGATGGTGGGGAGATTAAAATTTGTGCAATAATTAGGAAGATTTTCTGTTTTCCACAAATATTGAGAAAACGTTCGAGCATTTCAGAGGAGAATAATCATCTATTTCCTTTAATTTGGGGATCCATTAAGGTTTGTTTCTTAAGGTTAAGTAAGCTTAAAGTTTTAACTTTTAAGTGTTAGGAATATCGTAGTGCTTACTTTAATTTTCTATAATTTTAATTAGTTTCTAGAGCACAGGTTTTGCAAACTAAAAATAAAATTAATTAATTCTTTGAAAAATAATATATTCAATCGACTCTTCTTAATAAAAATGGTTTTGTCTCATTTATTAATATATATATATATATATATATATATCATGAGCCAACTCAACTCACTTGAATTAACGGTCAAAAAATTGGGTAAATCAATTGACGAAATCATAATCTTTAGTAAGTCCATATTTCATCAACATGACTTATATACAAGTAAATAAAATATATGTATCTTCCTTTAAATTTTATTATGAAGAGTAAGAACTTTCAAACATTACATTTTTTTAGTCTCTCTTTTCATTTTCTTTATTCTTTATATATGAATATATGTGATAATAAAGAAAAAAAGATATATTTAAATAAAGTAATAATAATGTTTAAAAGTCCTAACTCTCCATAATAAAACTCCTTTATGTAAACCAATCAAAAGGATGTGGGGTAGGATGTGGGGTGTAGGGATGATATGGATATAATACTAAAGCACCAAATTCTAACCCTAACATGAGCTAGTACTAAAATTAATTTCCATTTCTAGACCTATTGAATAGTTTAATCCTCATACTAGGCTCAAATTCCGAGAAATTTTAAAATAAAATATTCGTTATTAATATAAAAATCATTTTCATCAATTCTTTCTCTTTATAATTTAATATTTTTTAATAAATAAATTTTTAAATATAAATAAATATTTATTATTATAAATAAAGTACTGATAAAATATTGAACCTGTTGAGATCGGATCTAGACTCAAACCTAAACTTATAGAATAAATTTTAAGGTCCCCACTCCCCATTGAATGTATTATGATCATTCATAGTTGGATGGGTTGTGATTTGCTTAATGTGATGTCTTTAATTCAAATCAACCCAAACCAATTTACCTGTGTTGGATAGGGTTTGTGATATGAACCATGAGCAGAATATGGACCAAGTAATGCAACATAAAAGCCCATGATGGATGAAAGCCCAAAAAAGTTGGATCATGAAGCTGAAACCCATGTGAGAAAAGCACAAGGTTGTTAGAATGCGTGAAGAACATATTTTTAATAATGTAGATTAACTATTTCATAATTTAAACAGACATATTTAAAGTTAAACCAATTAATTAAAAAAAATTAAAACATAAACATTGCGCACACATATCTTTATTATTTAAATTATATAAAAAAAATATTTTTTTAAATTATATAAAAAAAATATTTTTAGGAAAATGTCTTGGACCAAAATTTTGATAATTTCTAGTAAGGAATTTGGGCCAATTATCTCCAGCCCATTTGTTTTTTCAAATAACTTACATTTTTGGCCCCCTCAAATCCAGTGCAAAGTTTTCATTTTTTTTTTTTTGATAAATTACACTTTGGTACCCGGTGGTTGACCATATTTTATTTTGGTACACTGTGGTTTGAAACCTGCCACTTTGGTAGCCTGTGACATTCTCCATTAACACACTTTGGTACCCTTTGGTGCTATTTTGTAATTTTAACCATAACAAATTTCGCAAAAATTACATATTCACCCCAAATTTTTGTTAAATTTTACATTTTAGTCTCTAGATAATATGTATCCAGGGCAGTTAACTTTCAAGATCATGGTATATATCAAAATCAGCGAAATTAAGCAAATGTTTTGATGAAATTAAGCAGAGTTGAAAATAATAAAGGACCAAATTTAAAATTGATTCTAAAGATGTAGGACCACATTTGAAATATTTTAGAAAGATATGAGACCAAAGTCGAAACATTTAAAAAAGATATGGAATCAAATCTGAATCCATCTCATCTCATTTGACCACGTTAGTTTTCTCTCTCCTCTAAGTCAGCATGCCACATTACACTTAACGACAAAAGTTGGATGAAATTTTTTATAGGACTAACGGTGAAACTATTTATAAAAATATGAGACTAAAATTGCAAAAAAAGAATATAAAACCGTTTTGAGACCTGAACAAAAAATACGAGACTAAATTTACCCTTTGGAAAAAAAAAATATTATAGTGCTAAAATGATGGAGGGGCAAATTTAAAATAATTGAGTTTTGGGTTATTCACTTATTTGAGTTTTGAAAATTAATTTATATAGTTGCGAATTAACGTTGTTGATTGAAATCCACCCATATTGGGAGTACAAATTCTCATATACGTATATATATATATAATATAGTTTCAGCTACCTTTTTCTTCCTTTGATTATGCTCTTTTGATTTCGTCCACCAATATTGAAAATTCTGTTTCTTCTAGGTGTGGTGTTCTGTGACTTGTGTCAAGTGTGTTCACCAAAAATAAATAAAACCAGTGAGTTATTGTTTACCCATAATCCATTATACAACACTGTATTTACTATTCAATATGTTAGTTAGAAATAAAAAAATTACTTTATAAAAAATCATAACGAATGAATTGTTTTGTAATGAATGAAAAGATTGGTATATTCTTAATTTTTTTAATTTAAAGAATTTTTTATAAAGAAAAAATTTCAACAAAAGTTTACTATTTTTTTTTTAAGAATTCATTTTCTTAAACAACCTCAAATACCTATGAAGCACAGTGGATATGAGACACGACATATAGATGGACACATAAATTTTTAAAATTATATGGCACAACACAATATATATTTATATATATAAATAATTAAATATTTATAAATATTAAAGAGAATTTCAAAATTACATTATTTATTTATAACATATGTTATATATGTCATTATTTTTTATTGTTTATATTGTCAAAATAAAAAAAGAATTTATATTCTAAAACTTATGAATATATGTAAATATAAATCCTTCAAAGTGATTGGTCAATCCAACCCTGCCCTGAAAGAAACAAAATAAAAAAAAAAGTTCAAATGTAATTTTTATAGACTCACTATCATAGTTTTTAAGTTAAAAAAGTGATAAATAAATAAATCTATTGTTTTATTAATTTTTTTTTTGTTATAAAATTTCATCAGAAAAAAAATTGTCTTCCTAATTTCCTCCTACTAATAATTAAGTCAAACAGTCAGTTTGATTGTTAAATTATGGGTTAGTTTCATTTTAGTTATAAAATTATTTTTTATAATATTTTGATCTTCAAATTTTTATATTTATTTTATTGTTAATATGAAATACGGTTTTGTTTAGTTTTTATCATTATTTATAATTAAGATAGTTGAGATGAAACTATATATGTCCCTTGTATGTGCTATAATAAGTGAGTTAAAGGAAAATATATATCAAAAAAAGAGAGGGAAAGAAATACTTTTACTATTAAAAAAAATTAACCACAAATTTATCTTCAATTTGTATAAATAATTTTTCTTTCTATCTTTGTCAACTTATGACACATATGATAGAGAAATGATCAATCTCCAATTGTTCAAATTAGAAATAACGGCAGAAACCAAACGAAATCACATTTTAGCTATGAAGCATGGACACGGACACGGGACACGATACGGACTCGGACACACTGACACGTCAGATTCTTGAAACTATACTATACAACTCGACATATATTTTTATATATAAATAATTAAAATCCATAAATATTGATAAAAATTTTAAAAATTATAACATCTATTTATACGATATGTCACATGTGATATTATTTTTTATTATTTGTCATTATAAAGTTACAAAAAATTGATATTATATTATGAAATCTATGAATATGTGTCGTGTGAGTGTCGTACGGGTATCAGACACGGACACGTGTCTGACACGGCGACAAGCTGCCAAAATAAAGTGTCCATACTTCATAGCATTTTAGGAACCAAAATAGAATATAAAATAGTTTTAGAACTAAAATGAAACTGAACCCATAATTGAGACCAACATGAGATTTTGACCTCATAATTAATTGAAGGAAATTAATTTTTTTTTGCAAAAGTACCTTTTTTGTCTGTAAATTTTACTTTAATTCTTAATTTTGTTTCCAATATTTTTTGTCATTTTTTCATAAAATTTTATATTTTGATCAATTTTATCTTTTAATATTACTTTAGTCAAATATTAACGACCGATTCTATGTGACTAATGAAATGTAGTATAAAATTAATATAAAAAAGAAACTCAAAACCTAACTTAAATTGAATAACACAATGAAATCTATCGTTAAATTATTGAAAGAAGTTAGTCAAAAGATTAAAATTAATAAAAAAAATATAAAATATTAAAGACGAAATTAGTAGACAAAAAATATTAAAGACGAAATTAAAAGTAGATATAAAATTTAGAAACCAAAAAAAAATGTTTTTTTTTTTTGTCTAATTTTGTTTTACATATTTATTTATTTATTTTTGTGATATCATTTGGAACCTTGAAAGCGGAAAAAAAGGGTAAGACTGTAAGAGAGAAAGGGTAAGACTGAAACTCTTGTCATCACTTCTCGCTTGATTTCACGCCGCGATCCTCGATTCTCCATTCTCCGGCCATCTCTCCGTCGCAGCCGCCGCCGTCATTGTACACGAAATTATGTATAACTTCTTTTTCTGATTATTCTTCCTCTCTGACTTCCCAGGCTTCGCCTCTTTTCTTGTATCTGTTTCTTTTTTTTTTTTTGAAAAAATTCTGATGAAGTTTGAAGAACAAAAGGAGCTGATCGATGATTAGCTTGATATTACTATATATGGGTTTGTTTTAGTTCTTTTTTTTTTTTTATTTACTGTATGATTGTTTCTCTGGGTATGGATGATGATATTCAGTTAATATTTCTGCGTATGATCTGTTTTTGCTGCTTCGTATTGTAAACTTTTTATTCTGTTTCTGCTACATACGTTAGTTGAATTGTTTGCTTTGATGTTGGAAAATTAATGGAGATGTGAACCTTATGAAGTGTATAGGGTAGTCTTCGTATTTGTAAACCTTTGATGTTGCTTTGAATTGTTTGCCCATTGGTATTTGTTTGAATGCTTTTTGTTTTTATTAGGATCATGAAGTGTCTAGCAAGTAGCAACTACAAAATCTGTTCTTTATTATGCTTTTTGTTTGAATTTTGATGCTTTTTTACTTATTTGTCAATATTTGTTGTAGAACCCTTTGGGTACGTTCTTGGTTTTCTTGCAACTCTTATTGTTCCTGTTTTTGGTATTCATTGTTGTGAGTCCATTTGGTCCTTTTTCACCTCGTTTTCAGTAGGTTTGACGAGTTGATTCTTATTTTTGTGTCTCTTTTTGTGACTGCCCAAACGGCTCATTTCCAACATGATTTTATGGTGCTATAAGTTCTGGTTTTGGGGCCATTTTCCCTCACATTTTACTTGGTTTTTGTGTCTAAAAGTCCTAGTCTGATTTAGGAGTCTTTGGGGCTCATTTTATGGCCAACTTTCGTAGCTCACTTTAGGGATTCAAGTTTTCTGGTTCATGGGCTGTATTTGGGAATTCGCTATTGGAGCTGTATGCATTTTGATATTTTGTGTGTATCTTTTACAGTAACATACTCTATATCAGTGTATATCCTGAAATTCAGCCTAATATCTTTGTGTTGTTTCTTTTCTTGAAGTTGATCTTGTCCAACGAATTACCCTGCTAAGAGCTCCCAAATTTGGGATAGTGTTTGGGGACAGATAGTTGGACGTGGAATTCAACAGGTATGATAAAACTGTCTTATCTTCATGTTACTAGGTGATAATCAAATCAGCTGAGTTTCTAGGTTCTGTATAACCTCTGGTCATGGTATTTTTTGTTAACATTCAATTTTTCAAAAAAGCTTAAAGCGGCTATAAAACAAATTCCCTGTAGAGAAACTCTTTTATTTCTTTATTCTTTTTCCCTAGAATAAATAATATTATACCCTCTCGCATGTCTGATTCATGAAATGTTTTTATAGATAGATTACTTTGCCGAAATAGAGAGATGAAATAAACTAAATGAAGACATGTAAACATATTAGAGAATCTCTTTATATGATTAATTTAGTTTATTTACTTTCATCTCAGTTTTTTTTGCTTTTCTTAAATATGACTTTCTGACAGGACCGTATATATATATATATATATATATATATATGCATGGTACAATTGGTAGCTAGCAACTTTCTAAGTGGCTAGTGTATGAGAGATTTCAAAAACAGAAATTCAATATTTTGTATAGTCTGGGAAAATGATATCCTGCCTGAAACTGAATATAACTTTTTTTTCAATGTAGGTTTATATTGAATCAACATTTGTGCACTAGAGAACCAGATTCCAAATTTGTTTAATACTGTGATTTTCATGATTCTGGAAAGAGATAACTGTCATATTTTTTAATTGCAGGGCTACAGCAATTTTCTTCCAGAAGAGAAGTTGCTCCAAGCTGTAGAAGTTGGTCAGGTTGTTTTCCTCATCTACGTATGTAGACAAGTTTGCAGTCATTAGTATATTGATGAAATTTATTGTTATCCTCTGAAGAAAAGTGGTGTCTCTCATAAAAAAAATTTCCTTAAAGAAATTCCCAGCACTCTTGATTCATTGGTTTGTTTCATGGCAGGGGACACAGATGTCTAGCTTATAAAGGCAGGGCCTTTGGAGATACAACCTTGGAAACATTGGTGATATTCTTGATTTTGTGGATTGAACCATGGCATGGTTTAGAGCTGGTTCGAGCATAGTAAGGCATGCGATCCGGAGAACTCTCTCTCAGGGCGGACCACGATATTATGGAACGAGGACTAGAGTCCTTCCATCACAGAGTAGATTCTTTCACTCCACAGTTTTCAATTCAAAAGCACAAACTGCACCTGTGCCTCGCCCTGTTCCTCTTTCCAGGTTAACTGACAGCTTCTTAGATGGGACAAGCAGTGTCTACTTAGAAGAGCTTCAAAGGGCTTGGGAAGCTGACCCAAGCAGTGTTGATGAGTCCTGGGACAATTTCTTCAGGAATTTTGTGGGTCAGGCTACAACCTCCCCTGGAATTTCTGGCCAAACAATTCAGGAGAGTATGCGTTTGCTATTGATGGTGAGGGCATACCAGGTTAATGGTCACATGAAAGCAAAGTTAGACCCATTGGACTTGGAACAACGAGAAATCCCTGATGAATTAGACCCTGCACTTTATGGCTTCACTGAAGCGGATCTCGACAGGGAATTCTTTTTGGGTGTGTGGAGGATGTCCGGATTCTTATCTGAGAATCGCCCAGTGCAAACCCTTAGGTCTATTTTGACAAGGCTTGAGCAGGCTTACTGTGGAAGCATAGGATATGAGTATATGCACATTGCAGATCGTGAGAAATGTAACTGGCTTAGGGACAAGATTGAAATCCCTACACCTACACAACTGAATCGGGAGCGTCGTGAGGTTATTCTGGATAGGCTTGCCTGGTGTACACTGTTTGAGAACTTCTTGGCCACTAAGTGGACATCAGCAAAGAGGTTTGGGCTTGAAGGTGGAGAAACAATTATCCCTGGTATGAAAGAAATGATTGATCGGGCCGCGGATCTTGGAGTTGAGAGCATAGTTATGGGAATGGCACATAGGGGAAGATTGAATGTTTTGGGTAATGTAGTTCGAAAGCCACTCCGTCAGATCTTTAGCGAGTTTAGTGGCGGTCTGCCTGAGGATGAAGTTGGGCTCTACTTAGGGACTGGTGATGTTAAATATCACTTGGGGACTTCTTATGATCGCCCAACTAGGGGTTCAAGGGGGATACATCTGTCTTTGGTTGCAAATCCTAGTCATCTGGAAGCAGTTGATCCAGTTGTTGTTGGTAAAACTAGAGCAAAACAGTACTACTCAAATGATGTGGACAGAACAAAAAATATGGCTGTTTTGATTCATGGAGATGGTAGCTTTGCTGGACAAGGGGTAGTCTATGAAACTCTGCATCTTAGTGCTCTTCCGAATTACTCAACAGGTGGGACTATACACATTGTCTTCAACAATCAAGTTGCATTTACTACTGATCCAAGGTCTGGCAGGTCGTCGCAGTATTGTACTGATGTTGCCAAAGCCTTAGATGCCCCCATCTTCCATGTTAACGGTGATGACGTGGAAGCAGTTGTTCATGCCTTTGAACTTGCAGCTGAGTGGCGTCAGACTTTCCATTCAGATGTGGTTGTTGACTTAGTGTGTTACCGTCGATTTGGACATAATGAAATTGATGAACCATCTTTCACACAGCCTAAAATGTACAAGGTTGGCCTTTTTTTTCACGGATTTTCTTGATATTTAATACATATTGCTTTTGGACAAGTTAATAAGTTTTTAACTTATTGTGCTAGGTTATTCGTAATCATCCATCAACACTTGAGATCTATCAGAAGAAGCTTTTGGAATTAGGTGAGGTGACACAAGAAGACATTGATAAGATTCACAAGAAGGTCACTTCAATTCTGAATGAAGAATTTTTGGCGAGCAAAGAATATATTCCAAAAAGAAGAGATTGGCTTTCAGCTTATTGGTCTGGTTTCAAGTCACCTGAACAGCTTTCACGTATTCGAAACACAGGGTATGCATAGTTAATGTTAGTTTCACTTTGTTACTTCTCTGCATTGTAGTGTTTGTTTATATAAAACTGCTAAAATTTATGATCTTCTGTCCAGTGTGAAACCAGAGATCTTGAAAAATGTTGGGAAAGCAATCACAGTCTTTCCGGAAAATTTCACTCCTCATCGAGCAGTGAGGAAGATCTATGAACAGCGTGCTCAAATGATTGAAACGGGGGAGGGTATTGACTGGGGATTTGCTGAGGCACTTGCTTTTGCTACTTTGGTTGTTGAAGGTAACCATGTTCGTTTGAGTGGCCAAGATGTTGAAAGAGGAACATTTAGTCACCGTCATGCTGTGGTTCATGATCAGGAAACAGGAGATATATATTGCCCCCTCGACCATGTTATAATGAACCAAAATGAGGAGTTGTTTACTGTTAGCAACAGGTAATGTGTGCTTGTTATATATATTTCTTATCCCTGAATTTTAGTTATGTCAGGCTAGCACTTCTCTCTTATACTATTTGATTTGTTGTTGTGATGCTGTGAGTCATAGTATTCGGTATATTTAATTAGAAATTTAAAGGTAAATTCTTATTCTGTATAAAGTTTTAATAATGAATTGTCGTTGAAGGAAAAAATTGAATCAATATATTATAAATAAGAAATTGATGGTAGTCAATTGTTAATTGTGTCTTTGAGCAAAGGTTATTCTATACTAACATGTTGGTCACTGAATAATTTATGATTTAATCTGGCTTGCACTCTTATAATATTTCTTTATTTCATTTTGTCAGTTTTACTTATAATAGTTCAATTGTTGCTTAAAACATTATGTTTGCATGTGTTATATTTTCATTATACTGTTGAAAATGTAAAAGAAGATTGCGATTTTGGATAATTGTGAATTTTAGAATACTCAATATATTCTCATTAGGCTAATTAGACTAATATATACAAGGCTCCTATTCTAATTTAGGGAATAAAATAAAATACATAATAAATATGATAAAGCTTATTTACAATTACTAAAAATAAATAATAAAAGGTAGAACACACAATAGGGTCACCAACACTCCCCCTCAAGTTGGTGCAAAGATGTCACACATGCCCAACTTGAAAACTAGTGTGTGAAACATTTGTTTACTAAGGCCTTTAGTAAACACATCAGCAAGTTGCTTCTCTGACGCCACATAGCACAAATTGAGGATGCCACTAGTAACCTTCTCTTTGATAAAGTGTCTGTCAATCTCAATGTGCTTCGTTCGGTCATGCTGAACAGGATTCTGAGCTATACTAATAGCAGCCTTGTTATCACAAAACAAGGACAATTTTTCTCTTTCTAGTAAGCCCAGCTCTGCTAACAGTTTCTGGACCCACAAAATTTCACAAACTCCCTGTGCCATAGCCCTATATTCTGCTTCTGCACTGGATCTAGCAACCACACTTTGCTTCTTACTCCGCCAAGTTACTAAGTTTCCTCCCACAAAAGTACAATATCCGGACGTGGATCTTCTGTCATCTAGTGATCCAGCCCAATCAGCATCTGTAAAGGCTTCTATCCCGAAGTGACCGTGCTTGGAGAAAAGTAATCCCTTCCCTGGGCTGGATTTTAAATATCGCAAGATGCGAAAAACAGCCTGGCTAGGGGATTCTCGCGGGTCATGCATAAATTGGCTGACCAAACTGACAGCATAAGCAATATCTGGTCTGGTGAGAGAAAGATAAATAAGCTTCCCAACAAGCCTCTGATATCTCTCCTTATCAACAGATTCTCCAACCTCCAATTGTAGTTTGTGATTACTTTCAATGGGAGATTCAGTTGGTTTACACCCAGTCATACCAGTCTCCTTCAAGAGATCTAAAATATACTTCCTCTGAGAAATAAAGATTCCTCTTTTTGATTGAGCAACCTCAATTCCCAAGAAATATTGCAACTTTCCAAGATCTTTGATTTCAAACTCCTGAGCTAATAACTTCTTCAACCGAGTCATCTCCTCTCTATCATCTCCAGTCATAACTATATCATCCACATAGACTATAAGAAGTGTGAGTTTCCCCTCTTTATGCTTTATAAAAAGGGTATGGTCAGAATTACTTTGTTGATAACCAAAAGAAATCATGGCATTGCTGAATTTGTCAAACCATGCTCTCGGAGATTGTTTCAATCCATATAGAGCCTTCTTCAGCCTACACACTTTCCCTTGACTCTGTTCATTATTAAACCCAGGCGGAATTTCCATGTACACTTCCTCTTCCAAGTCTCCATGGAGAAAAGCATTCTTCACATCAAATTGGTGTAA
>QANZ01056597.1:0-13018 GCA_003254925.1 Chamaecrista fasciculata | reverse complement strand
TAAATCAAATGTATATAAAAACACCTCATAAACCTCAGCATCACAAAGCATCAAATGTATACCTTGATTGTCCAATTAGAGCATATTGGAGAAATAGCACAAATATCATCATATTATTTTGTCATGGACTGAGTGTAAACGGTAAACTCAAGAAACCTAATTGATCAATGTTTTTTTGTCAATGATGCATTTGACGAACCACCACTAATTTATAGTCATACAAAATTCAACTATCATTTAATATGATTTATGTTAACGACATGAAGAAAATAGAAAACGCGATAATTTAGCAATTAATATTTAATATGTTTCCTTTTAAAAAATGTACAATTTCAAATTATTCCCAAATAGTAACCATTAGTTTTAATTATAAATTAGAACAATTGATGATAATTGATTGTAATATGCTATTAGTCGCGATAATCATGCTTGGAGATTATGAAAGTTGTTATTTTAGATAACACATCAGCAAATTTGCTTACATGGCCAATTAATAGTGATGATGTTGCAAAATAAATGCATTTGATTGGCTGTTGATTATCCTAATCATACATTACTATTGAACCATTAATTACCAACATTGATGAAAATTAAATTTTGTGAAATTTTTGAATAGGTGGCGATATGTTATTGCCAATTAGTAATAAATTCATTTTCTTAGTAGTGTATGACTGGACTGCCATTAATTATATAATGCTAATTTTCCATTTCGCATGCTTATGTAGCATGATTGGACTGCCATTTGGCAACGCCATATGCTACAACACATCCTACTCAGCAGTGACTAATATACAATTAATGGTCGTCATAAGTGTCATTTGAATTTTTTAAGAATTTTGCATAGGTGGCGAAACATAATTGGTCAATTAGCATTAAATTTAGTCTCTCTCTTAAGCCACGTGGCAGACTCAGACAGCCAATCTATTTAGGCTCTGCTTTATATATTAGATATATTAGATTAGTATCATATTTTATCACATTTAATTTCTGGAAAAAAATAAATTGGACTAAGAGGCTGTGATCAGGTGCGACAGGGATCACGGGATATGGGTTTAACTGGCTAACTGTTATTTGCTCATATGTGCATAGAAATTAACAACTTATATATGTGGTAGCCTTTCTAAGTACTTGTATTTATCTTTTTCTTTTTCTTCTTTTTTTGCCTACTTATAAGAAGTTAGCTGATCAGCCCAAAAGTGAACAAGTTATTTGGTCTTTTTTTAATGTGTTTATAATAATTGATACATCACTATTTGGGAGTACGCCTAAATGGCCCTTGAGCCGGGCCTCTTCTCCCCTCCACGCCTAGCGCTCGCCCCCAGATTAGCACGCAGTCACCCACGACTGCCTTGTTCCACAATCCTTATTGGAAGAGATCGTGGGCCACGGACTTAGTCATACCCACGTTCTCCAGTCGCCTGGTGCCCGCCTAGTAACACGACACGCAATCACCCACAATTGTCTTGTCCCACAAATCTCGGTCTCCACCACTCCCGCTGGTGGAGATCGTGCTCAACTACGTGGTGCGCCCCGCGCGCTAGCCACCACTCTCTCACTGCTCTATAAATAGAGCTCAACCCAGCAGACTAAGGTTAGCTACTTCTCACCTTCCAGAATTCTCTTGCTCTCATATCACTCATACACTAACTTGAGCGTCGGAGTATTCTTCGCAGGGCCCCCCTGTGAAGTTCTTGTAGGTACTTAGACAATCAAATTGCTCTTGCAGCCCTCACTTGTTGAACTAGGTAAGTGTGTCAATTTTCTAATTTATCATTGGCGCCGACTGTGGGGACGCTCTCACGCCGTGTGTTCATCAACACGTGCTCCCCCCCCCCCCTCATCTTTTCCATACGTGAGCCCTCGCGCTCACCCTTCTTGCTTTTCATCAAAGGCTAACTCACCGACGTTTATCTTGTTGAACTAGGTGAACCATATCTTGTTATGGCTAACATCGAGGATTCCCCCCATGATCACCTTCTGGAGAACGACCCCTCTGACTCCCAAGAGCACGCCCCAGGAACTCAGGAGGGCCAAAAATAGGAGGAACACAGAGACGAGGGACCCTCTCGAACTGCTCCACCTGTGACTCAGACGGGCACCACGAGACTGACATTCGAAGCTCAGGACATCATGTCCATTTTCCGCGGGATGATGAAAGAGCAGACGGACGCCCTCCGTCGCGAGTTTCAGAATCTCTCCATTCACATCACTCCCAGTGGGACCCCCAGGGTTCCAACCCGGCCCGCCGCCACACTACAGCGGGCTCTGCTCAGAACATCTCGGCTGCCGCAGGCTTCGAGGACGAGCCTGGTTCCTTCATCCCTCAGAAGGGGCCTTTTGCGCTATCTATTCAACGCGACATCCTTCCGCAGGGCTTTAAAATGCCCGTCAAGATCACACCATACGAGCCCGCCGCGGATCCCAACTTGCATATGAAGGCATTCAACGCCGCTGTCCAGCTGGCGTCCATCACCGAGGGGAAAAAATGCAAGCTGTTCCCGACCACTCTCGGCCCGGAGGGCCTTCATTGGTACGCTCGCCTCCCGGATTACTCCATTAGTACCTTTGAAGAGCTGGAAGTCGCCTTCCTCAAACGGTTTGCTACAAGTATCATCTATAAAAAGCCATCGACTATGATGGCAGATCTGATTCAGGGTTCCAGCGAGAGTCTTCGGGATTTCCTCAAACGTTTCTCCGAGCGCTGCCACGAGGTCGAGGACTTGGAGGATAGCGTGGCCATCCACGCCTTTAAACAGGGACTCCGCCCCGGAAACGTCTCCAACGAGTTGGCGCTCGCCAACCCCAAGACGCTTGAATCACTGCTCAAGCAAGTCAGCGAATTTATCGTTAAGGAAGACAACCAGTTCACCTCAAAGAGCCGCTTCAACAAAATGAAGGACACACAGAACGGTCAGCCAGCCGGCCGGAATGAAAACGGGAACGGAAAATGAAAGAGGCACGATCACCCTTCATCTTCATCCCAAGGATCCTCACGCCCGCCTTTCACGGGCAAATTCCCAACATATCATGTTCTCATTGTTTCCAGATCAGAAATCTGGCGCGCCTGCTGTACGCTCGACATCTTCCCATGCCCTTGTGAGCAGCCTTTTTCCCCTTATCCAACGGGGAACCCTCAGCCCTGGCTGTGTCGCTTGCCTTCCTCATCCCACCAAGCGCCAACACCAGTGGGCCTACCCTCTTCTTCGCCGGGCTCGCCGTCGCCTGCACGGCCGCCATGTGGGCCTCCGCGCCCCCAGATCTTTTTCAAATTTTCGGCCTACCGGGTAGTGACACGTGTCTGTGACAAGACAATGCTACCTACCACATGGTCGCCCGCCATTGCCACATTGACTTTCCGTATTCCCACGATGCGCCCGCCTTTCCTATATTTCTCTGCACGAAGGACAAGTACTCCTGTACATTTTGGGCGTTCGCCTTTTTACATGGCCCAGGCATTGGTTCCATCGCACGCACTTCAAACCAATCACCTCGCGCGCCTTAAGAAATTGTACGACGAGCACGCTCATGGACTTCTTTAAGGAGGGATTTGTGATACATCACTATTTGGGCATACGCCTAATTGGCCCTCAAACCGGGCCTCTTCTCCCCTCCAAACCTAGCAAGGCGCACTTGTTGGAGATTGTGCCCTAGGGCCAATCATTTTATAGATATGTTGTGAACATATCAATTAATTTATGGAGATAAATTAATGGTTATCATATTATTAGCATGTTTACTATGATAACAGTCCATGATTAATTATGAGATAATTAATCTAAACTGTCCCTGGTCGCTCATTCAAGTGGGAACTTGAAATGAACTAAGACCAGCATGACCTCGATGCATAGAGATGCATGCACTAGATGCTGGTACGAGAGTCATGGTGCAATTACGTAAGGGGTTACGAGTTGCTGGACATGACCCGGAGAGTCCTGCATGGGTTTAGTCATCAGCTCGCCTCTCCTGTACACCTGTCACGACGCCTTAGACCTGAGGTCATCATTATTCCGGCGTTGCAGTTGTCAGACTTTGGCTTAGTCTAACGTTGCCCGTAACAGGGTAGCCATAAGGGCTAAGTACGGGTCTGGTTGATTGCCGTGCTGAGGAATGTGGATTGGCCAAGATGGGATTTTGTCCCTCATTAACATGAGAGATATCTAACTGGCGCCCTCGATGAGTCTGTCCAGGAAATGCGTGCCCACACTGGGATTTGGGACTTACTCAGGGAATCGAGAAAGTTGAGGTTTGGATTATGGATGACTTTTCTGTGCCTAATCCATGACCAAGATATCGTGTGACAATAGGGTCTATGACAAGGTGGTACTAAGGTTAAGTCGATTTTGGTAAAAACGATAACTCACGTGTTTTGGGTAGTCGTGATGGCTTGCTAGAGTCCGCTCACGACTTGTAGGTCATGGAGATGACTTACTGCCAACTTCACGTGGGGCCTGCTGGGTCACACACGAGCAGGAACCGGACACCTTTTATAAGGGACACGAATTAGGGTTAATTCGTGGGTCACTCCGTTGGCACGATTTAAGACACAGAGGAAATGTCTGGGACATTATGTCTTGTCTTAATTGATCTACAGTTGTGAAGTATTTAAATTTGTGAGACAAATTTAAATATAATAATTGTTAAATAATTAATTTGGATTAATTATTTACAATTAAAATATTAAGGAAAAATAATTCAGATAAGGTTCCTAAAAGTTAGGAAATTATTGAATTATAAAATTCCCTAATATTGGCATGAGGGTGGCGCCTCTTTTATGATATTTAGGTTAATAAAATTGTTTTATTAATTTAAATAATAATTTGAATTCAAAAGATTTGATAGAGATATCAAAAGATTTGAATTCAAAAGAGGATCTTTGGTGAGTCATGCTTTCTTAAGAGTTAAGGAAGGTTTTTGATTTATAAAATTCCAAAGAAATTTTAGAGGCATATGGCACATCTTAGGTGGGTCCCATGGGAGATTTGATCTCTCATTTTGATTCTCTAAGATTATGATTTGAATTTAAATTTAATATTATGGTAATATTATAATTTAAAATTCAATTCATGAAAGCCATTATTATTATAATTTAGAATTATAATAATGCTCTAAAAATAATTATAAAAACCCTAGGGCTAGGCGCCTAGGTTAAGCCACCATGAGAGAATTCATTTGTGCAATTTTCATCCTCCTAGTTGAGAGAGATAGAAAATTCGCCTCCTTCAAAAACCCTAGCTTCCAAGTGAGGAAAAATTTGGTTCTCAAGAGTTGAGAGGGGAAAATCGAGTTGGCCTAAGAGTTAGGCAATTCGATTTGTGGTTGCCAAATTAGGGTTTGTGAGAGAAGGAAAAACAAGAAGAGTTCTTGTGGGGAATTCTCATGCGCCACCTTTTGGAGTTTGAATCAAGAAGGAGTTCTTGAGTTCAAACACACTGTAGATTGGTCCCTAGTTCTTTTGGAGAAAAGAACTGAAGGCTAGCACCTTGGTGCCCGAAGAAACTGTTCGTGTGGATTACTGGCAGAGGGAGAACGCTGGGAGTGGGCTCCTTGGACACGCCTTGTACAACCAGAGGATTGAAACTCGTGAGGTATACCACTATCTATAAAAGTTTTAAATTCTACTAGCGGATCCGTTCGGGAATTTTAGGACCTAGCGTGTTTTATTTTAATTTTATATTTGCTTCCGCTGCGTTAGGCGCCTACAATTCCCAACAGTGGTATCAGAGCCACGCTAGTTCTAGGATTTAAAACTGTTTATGTGTACATGTGATGTATGATATGTGTGTTTACCGCTTTCAATCACGTTTTTGGTTTTACAAAAATCCACCGAACTTTTTCTTAAAAATTCAATCTACAGAAAAAGGTGCAAATTATATGTATGAGATACATATAAGTCGATTGGATCGACTGGAAAATTTTTCTTGATGTTTTAGGCCAAAATCGAAATTCCTTTATAATTATAGTTAAAAGTGTTTTAATTATAATAATTATAAAGGTGGCTGAAAATTTGTTAAAATTATGAATTTTACAATTTTTGGGGGTCAATAATTATAAATTCTTGAATGGAGATTCATGGTATTTATAATTATTGATAAAAGGCCTAATCTCAAGAAAAGGCATGTTAAAATTGCACAGACCCTAAATTGAACACAATTTTAAAAGGAGTTTTAATATTTGTGTTGGTTACCGTGTTTGACATAATTATATGAATTGTTCATATTTGAATTGTGTGGTGTTGGATATGGCTCTAGGAGGTTTATTTCGGTAAATACGGCCTGCGTGTCGTCTCCCTCTACTCTGATGTAAAATTTAATTTCTGTTTATACCTCAATGTAACTGGGGTTTATTCACGTGTAATTTTATTTTTCCTTTTAGAAAGGTTCTCTCATTGGCTTGGGAGAACTCTAGGGTAGATGGGCCATATCTAAACACGGTGTATGCTTTTACATTTAGTTGTATGTGATGCGCTAGATGTATGTTTAGGGTGCGAATTTTAACATGCTATTTATATATATCGCGCTACAACCACGTATACGATACGAGCGTGGGATTTTGTATACGATACAAAATCCGAGCACATGTTTATATGTATGAGATACATGGGGTAATAAACATGTGGCATGACTCGTTTAATTTTAAAAGGAGTTTTAAAATTAAATTATAAAACGGAACAATTTTAATTAATAAAAATCAAACCCTTATAGAGAATCTTAAGTTTTTAATGCCGTCGCTAAAACGCCCTGTCGAAATCTTGTTCATCGTGGAGCGGTGATCGCCTCCGCGACACGTATCTGCCTTGACCTTGAGGAGACACGGGTGAATGGGAATTTCAACACGACGCCCATTGAAATCTAGGTTCTTTGAATGCGGTGATCGCCTCCGCGACACGTATTGCAGTTGGGCCTTGATGATATGGGGTTGGGCTATGGCCTCGTTGTTTTGATTCTAGCCATTCACATGTTTTACCGTGTGACTTAATGGGGTTATCAAAACGGTTTTGGACCTCAAGGCATTAGATGGGATAAACATGCCATAATAAGTATCATGAGATGATACAGTCCCATAAGGATCTAAGAGTCACATAGAGATGTGATTGGTAAGGAGTTACCTACCTAAATAACCAAAGGGTGCATGATAGCCTCCACGACGGTAAACTTTGGTGAAATATGGGTCTTAGCCACTAATAATAAATTTTACTGGGTTTTATAAAATGGTGGAAGTATATTTCTGCTAAATAAACTTTTCATATCTAAATTGTAGAATCAATGGCAACAAACAATAGTTCATCACTATCACTGCGATCTGTCCTTGAGAAGGACAAGTTGTCTAGGACGAAATTCCTTAACTGGTATCGTAATTGAGAAGTGTTCTCACTGTTGGGAATCCTAGGCGCCTAAGGCAGCGGAAGCAAAAAAAAAATAATTAGGGTAAATTACACTTTGGTACCCTATGGTTTGACCCTATTTCACTTTGGTACCATGTGGTTTGAAACTTGACACTTTGGTACCCTGTGGTATTCTCCATTAACACTTTGGTACCCTTTGGAGCTATTTTGTAATTTTAACCATAATAAATTTTACAAAAATTACATATTGACCCCAAAAAAATTTTAAATTTTTCATTTTAGTCACTATATAATATGTATCCAGGGACCTATTTGTAATTTTTTTAAATTTTTTTGGGGTCAATATGTAATTTTTGCAAAATTTGTTATGGTTAAAATTACAAAATAGCTCCAAAGGGTACCAAAGTGTTATTGGAGAATACCACAGGGTACCAAAGTGTCAAGTTTCAAACCACAGGGTACCAATGTGAAATAGGGTCAAACCACAGGGTACCAAAGTGTAATTTACCCAAATAATTAAAAACGCCTAGGTCCTATGATTCCCAAACGGATCCGCTAGCAGAATTTAAAACTTTTGGTTAGTGTTATACCTCACGAGTTTCAATCTGATGGTTGAACAAGGCGAGTTCCACGGAGTCCACTCCCAGCGTTCTCCCTCTGTCAGTAATCCACACGAACAGTTTCTTTGAACACTGAGGTGCTAGCCTCCAATTCTTTTCTCCAAAAGAATCTGGAACCAATCTACAGACCTCTGACTTCAAGAACTCCTTCTTGAACCAGCAATTGAGGTGGCGCTTAGAAGAATCCCCCCACAAGAACTCCTTCTTGCCTATTCTTCTCTCACAAACCCTAATTATAGAGCTAAGTCGAAATTCCCTAACTCTTAGAGAAAGTCGACTTTCTCTCTTGTGTGTGCAAAGGAATATTTTCTCTCTCTAACTCTTAGGAGGAAAACCAAAATTAGGGTTGCATAAAATTGCTTGTGTCAGACTTATGGTGCAAGTCGACTTGCACACATATATATAGACTAAAATTTGGTGATTTNGTGCAAAGGAATATTTTCTCTCTCTAACTCTTAGGAGGAAAATCAAATTAGGGTTGCAAAATTGCTATTGTCAGCATTATGGGGCAAATCGACTTGCCCTATATTTATAGACTAAAATTTGGTGATTTAATTATTCCTAAAATAAAGATATTCTGATAATATAATTATTTTAAGACTTGAATTTATAATTATAATATTACCTTATTATCATAATTTAAATTCAAATTGCAATATAGGAGAATCAAATGAGAGATCAAATCTCTCATTGGGACCCACCATCCATGCGCCATCTCCTTCCCATTTTTCCTTGGAATTTTATAAATAAAAAACTTTCCTTATTTTTGATTCACCAAAGATTCTGAGATGAGATCNTTCCTGCTCGTGTGTGACCCAGCAGGCCCCACGTGAAGTTGGCAGCAGGTCATCCCCATGACCTACAAGTCGTGAGCGGACTCTAGCAAGCCATCACAACTACCCAAAACACGTGAGTTATCGTTTTTACTAAAATGACTTAACCTCAGTACCTCCGTGTCAGAGATCCGATTGTCCTATGATATCTTGGTCATGGACTAGGCACAGGAAAGTCATCCATAATCCAAACCACAACTTTCTCGATTCCCTGAGTAAGTCCCATTTCTTGAGTGGCCACTCTTTTTCCGAGACAGACTCATCGAGGGCGCCAGTTAGATATCTCTCATCTAATGAGGGACAAAATCCCATTTTCGCCAATCCACATTCCACAGCACTGCAATCAACCAGACCCGTACTTAGCCCTTATAACCACCCTGTTACGGGCAGCGTTAGACTAAGCCAAAGTCTGACAACTGCAATGCTGGAATAATGATGACCTCAGGTCTAAGGCATCGCTACAGGCGTACAAGGAGAGGCAAGCTGATGACTAAACCCATACAGGACTCTCCTGGTCAGTCCAGCAACTCGTAACCACCTTACGTAATTGCACCATGACTCTCGTCCCAGCATCTAGTGCATGCATCTCATGCCCCGAGGTCATGCTGGTCTTAGTTCATTTTTGTTCCCACAAAAATAATCGACCAGGGACAAATTTAGATTAATTATCTCATAATTAATCATGGATGTTATCATAGTAAACATGCTAATAACATGATAACACATTAATTTATCTTCCATAAATTAATAATATGTTCACAACATATTTACATAAAACGATTGGCCCTAGGGCACAATCTCCAACACTCACCCAACGAAGGAAGCTGCTGACTTCTTAGATTGGTTTTTAATATGAGATTTGTTCTCACCCAACCAAGGAAATTTTGTCTCCTAGAAATCCCTCCCCTGAAGAGCATGCCAAGGACGCTCCAAGAGCATAGAGAATTGCTTGGAGAAGCACTTCAATGACTCTGTGGACGTTTCTTGCCTTGATGCTAGCCACGATAGTTCAAGAGTTGAACAAGAGAATATTGTTGGCTGTAGAGATGGTCACACATCTCAAGGAAACGTTCCAAAATCAGGGGAAAGGGAAGGGCAAAGGAAAGAGGAAAGGAGACGCCGAGTTTGGTGGGACCAAGCCAGCGGCTGAGCCTAACCCACTACCTGCCAAGAAGGCAAGGCTTTCAAAGGATGCAATTTGACTTTTAAGAAATTGCAAATTGTATTTGGAAGATCAAATAAAAAAAAAGAGAGATAAGATCTTTACTTATGGTATCTTCGTTATAGACGTTCACTTGTCTACTATAACCGCTTGGGTATTAGATACAACATGTGGTTTTCACATTTGATGTGAAGGGTCTTAGAGACAGTAGAAAGCTGGACAGAAGCGAGATGGACCTACGAGTGGGCAATAGAGCAAGGGTTGCTGCTGTTGCTGTAGGAATATGCAAGCTTGTTTAGCCCTCTGGGCTTGTTGTTATCATGTACCTTCTTTAAAGTTCAAACAATGCTTCTCTTTCTTATTTGATAAGGAAGGTTTTGCATGAGTTAACTGAGAAGAATGGTGTTCAATTCATAAAGATGATGTTTATTTGCTTATGCGATTTGCAAGATAAACATTGCATCTTGAGATTTGAACGTTAACACGATAACAATATCTATAACATCGATACGAAAAGGATTAAGATTAGCGAATCTAATCCTATATACCTTTGGCATTGTCGTTTAAGCCATATAAACGAGAAACGCCTAGAGAAGCTCCATAGAGATGGACTTCCAAGCTCATTTGATTGTGAATCATATGATGCTTGCGAATCTTATTTACTTGGAAAAATGACAAAGGCGCCTTTCACTGGCCACAGTGAGAGGGCATCGAACTTATTGGGGATCATACATAGTGATGTATGTGGACCCAGTTCCCAAGCTGAAGGTGGTTACTCTTACTAACCGCATTAATAGGTTTGACTTGGGCTACCTATTAAAGCATAAGTCGGAGTCTTTTGAAATAGAGATTTCAAAGTGAAGTAGAGAACTAACTGTTGGGAAATCCCCGGGGAAACACGCAGCGGAAGAAACGTAAATAAAAAAAACTTGTGCCCCCAGGAAAGTCCCACCCTGAGATCCGCTAGCTGAATTTAAAACCAGAAACGAAAAGTGTTATACCTCAGGCTTTCAATCGGATTGGTGATACAGGTGAGTCTAGAAGTCCGTCTCCACGTCCTTCCTCTACCGGTGATCCACACGAACAGTTTCCCGAACACGAGGTGCTAGCCTCCACGCCTCTTTCTCCAAAGAGACTCGGGATCCAATCTACAGTTTTTGGATTCAGGAACTCCTTCTCTGAAATCCAGGTGAATGGCGCCACAGAGAATTAGCCAGCAACAAAACTCCTTTTGTTCTTCTTCTTCTCTAAAAAACCCTAGAAACCCACAACTTTCGATAACTCTTCTAACCCCTTAGAAGAAAATCGACTTCTCTCTCTAGAAAGGTGGGTGGCGAAATTTCTCTCTCAACAAGGAGGAAAATCGACTTGCCTTAGCAAAACTTAGGGTTTTCAATTGTCATTGAACTCACATAATTATTTGGAGCTAGGCGACTTTTAGGCTTTATATTTACTAAAATTGTGCTAATTTTATAAATATAAAATCCATGATAATCTGATGATATCATATCTTTAAGACTTGAATATCTAATTAAAATATTACTAGAATATCTTAATTCAAATTCAAATCCCTAACTCATAGAATCAAATTGAAGATCCAATCTTCCAATGGGACCCACGTGAGCTAGGCGCCTATCTCCCCTTAATTATTGGGAATTTTATAAATCAAAAATAACTCCTAAAATTAGGAAGTCATAACCAACTTATTTTATCCCAAGGTTTTTGAATTAAAATATTACAATAATATCTTTAATTCAAATTTTGAATTCTGAATTTAAATTCTTTATTGAATTAAAATAATACCCCAATATCTTAATTCAAATCTAGAATCTCAAATTCAAATTCAAATTCATGACTTAAATCAATAAAACATTTTTATTATTTAAATCATCAAATAATGAGGCGCCATCCTCAATGCTAAATATTAGGGAATTTTATAAATCAATAATCCCCTAACTTTTAGGAATTATTTAATTTATTATTTCCCAATATTTAAATTGCAAATAATTAATCTCTATTAATTATTTACCAATTATTTAAAGCTGTAGAAAATTTAAGACAAGACATAATGTCCCAGACATTTCCTCTGTGTCTTAAATTAGGCCACGGAGTGACCACGAATTACCCTAATTCGTGTCCCTTAAAAGGTGTGTCCTAATCCTGCTCGTGTGTGACCCAGCAGGCCCCACGTGAAGTTGGCAGTAGGTCATCCCTATGTCCTACAAGTCGTGAGCGGACTCTAGCAAGCCATCGCGACTACCCAAAACACGTGAGTTGATCGATCGTTACCAGAACCGATTTTAACCTTCGTACCTCCTAGGCACCGACCCTATTGTTCTGCGATATCTTGGTCATGGATCAGGCACGGGAAAGTCATCCATGATCCAAACCTTTACTTTCTCGATCTCCTTGAGTAAGTCCCAATATTTAGCATGGCCATGCATTTTCCTGGACAGACTCATCGAGGGCGCCAGTAAGATATCTCCCAATTTAATGGGGAACAAAATCCCAATTTTGGTCAGTCCACATTCCTCAGCACGGCAATCAACCAGACCCATACTTAGCCCTTATGGCCACCCTGCTACGGGCAACGTTAGACTAAGCCAAAGTCTGACAACTGCAACGCCGGAATAATGATGACCTCAGGTCTAAGGCGTCGTGACAGGCGTACAAGAGAGGCAAGCTGATGACTAAACCCATGCAGGACTCTCCGGGTCAGTCCAGCAAGTCGTAACCCCTTACGTAGTTGCACCATGACTCTCATTCCAGCATCTAGTGCGCGCATCCCTATGCACTGAGGTCATGCTGATCTTAGTTCGTTTTCGCTCCCACGAAAACAATTGATCAGGGACAAATTTAGATTAATTATCGTATAATTAATCATGGACGTAATCACAGTAAACATGCTAATAATGTGAAAACCATTAATTTATCTCTATAAATTAATCCATATGTTCATAACATACATCAAAAAGGATTGGCCCAAGGGCACAATTCCTAACAGACTCCCACTTGCTCTAGGGTACAATCATCAATCCAGCTGTTCCTACTCCTAGGTACA
>QANZ01056595.1:0-20083 GCA_003254925.1 Chamaecrista fasciculata | reverse complement strand
ACCAAGAGTAGGACTTATAGTAGGCAATGTTTAATTTTTAGGTGCTTCTTGTTTGGTTCTCGATAAAAGTTTAACATGAAGTAGTATTGGCAAAATGGTGTGAAGAAAAAACACAAAGCGTGCAAATAACACCGTTTCTAAAAGCACTAAGCATACCTATAACTAGTTAACTACACTACACTACACCATTTATTTGTGGGGTTTCTAATTTCTCTTCTCTCTATTCTCTATATATTCAGTGTTCACTTCACCCTCTTATATCATTATAACAATATACATATTCGGATTTCTCTCTGCTTTTCTTTCATACTTCTTTGGTCTTCAAGCTCTCACGCTACCTTTCTGATAATGGAGGAGATCTCACACTCACACACCCCACCACTTTAATTCATAGCAATATTGTCATTAAGTTTTATGAATTTGGGTACAATCAAAGAACACATAAACAGCTACATAAATAAATCTTCAACCACAAATGACATTTATTAAAAGCAAAGCTCATTTCAATTCATCATCATTCACTTCATATATATAATGGAACCGCAAGAAATGCCCCGGAAATTAAATCAATTCTAGTGAAATGGTCAAAACAATTAGTAAATACTTTGGAAATATGGGAAATTCAACATGGGCTCGTGAAGTTTTGTGAATTTGGATACCAACTACATTTTAATTATTACACAACAAATGAATGTTAAAGCGTCAAAATTTGCAAGCAATTTCCATTTCTATACAACAAATAATTATGAAACAAAATTAGAAAAAAGGGAAATTTGGTGATTCGAACCCCATTGCAGGAATCTTTCATTTTTGTCGTCACAATTGAATCCACCACCAAGACTATGTATAGATGTATGCCAATTCAATAATAAAACATACAATATTTGATTGAGACTCCTTGATTAGGTTGTCAACTTTGGCTCAAGTTGCCTTCAATAGTCAAATTCAAGTAATTTGAGTCTGCGATATTTCATCATCTTGCAAGTTATAAAGTATGGTTCAGATTTTTTGTAATTTATTCTTTCATTGTAGTTTTCTTAATTTAATTTTAACTTTTCAAATATTAATTGATGAGCTGGTTAATATAGAAAATTATTGCTCCCATGCATTAATTTAGAAGCATATTATATAATTGAAATTGATGAAGTAGGCTGCGTTAATACTTATCTAACTAGCTAGTTCAAATTAAAGTAAGATGCCTTTATGGTGAAGCATTATTGCAAGAATGCCTCATATATAGTTATACCTGGTAAAATGGGTCTAATGTTACTTGGCCTTTCAATTTGAGATCAATATTTGAAGACTGATTATGGAAGCATGATTAATTAAATTTGAGATAATTAACTGAGGTTAGTTTTGCATATATGGATTAATGGAAATTAAAGTTTATATATTATCATATATAGCTTTCTTTTACATATTCTGAAAAGGACGTTGTCTGTCTAATTTTTAATTTGATGAAGTTGAAATTTACATCTTTTTGCTTAAAAGAGTTTGTTTATTTGTTTGTTAGTAAAAAGAGAACGTGTTTTAAATATCAGCTTAATTGTAATTTATTGAAGAACTTGTATACATAATATACACAGGTATATAATGTCTTTGTTTTAAAAAGAGAATGTCTTTGTTTTGTCTGAAATTTAGAAACTGCCCCGCAATGGTCCCTTTGGATTTGGTTCATATTACATTTTACCTTCCATAGTAACATTTATTAGTTTGCCATTTTACAATAACTTCAATTTCTTGTATCAAATTATATTGATTTTAAATTAGTATAAATATTTGAAATTAGTTTGCCATTCTACCATTTTCCTCATTCTCTTTTCTCTCCATTTGTTATGGGCCCAAATCATTGGCAACTCCTTTGTTTTTTTTGGGTCTGACATTAGCAACTCCTTCACTTGAAGAATAATTAGCTTTTGAAAAATGAAGCAACCATTCAATCTCTCAATTTTTTTCATTAATTCAATATTTCAAGAACATCAACCACTAGTCCAACATCTACTAACTATTTAATAGGGATAAAATCAAAAAAGAATAATTAATGTTCATAAAATATCAAATATTTTGGGACAAAAAAAACCCTCCAACAAAAAAAAATATTCAAGGACCGAGGTAGTAGAATTGTTTCTCTGTATTACCTGGTCCTATTCTTAGGTTGTCATAACATTCAACCTACTTGCTCTTCT
The DNA here is from genome assembly GCA_003254925.1 of Chamaecrista fasciculata. Lineage (NCBI taxonomy): Eukaryota > Viridiplantae > Streptophyta > Magnoliopsida > Fabales > Fabaceae > Chamaecrista > Chamaecrista fasciculata. Next base: position 17,897 of record QANZ01056595.1, on the reverse strand, counting down.
GAAAAACTAGCTAGAATATTATAGAAGAGACAAAAGAAGAATAAATTAATTGACATGTCACCCAACTTGAAGAGTAAATGAAATGGAAGCTTATGGGAATAAGGTGAAAAAGCTAACTCCTCACATATACATAGTTAGCTGTCACTACACGTAAATGTGCATAATTTGCAATTGCCATTAATTATATTGCCTACATCAAGATAAAAAGGGTTTTGTGATTGATTACTCTTGCTAGAGATCCCTCTAATTGGTAGGCATACACCAAGAGTAGGACTTATAGTAGGCAATGTTTAATTTTTAGGTGTTTCTTGTTTGGTTCTCGATAAAAGTTTAACATGAAGTAGTATTGGCAAAATGGTGTGAAGAAAAAACACAAAGCGTGCAAATAACACCGTTTCTAAAAGCACTAATAAGCATACCTATAACTAGTTAACTACACTACACTACACCATTTATTTGTGGGGTTTCTAATTTCTCTTCTCTCTATTCTCTATATATTCAGTGTTCACTTCACCCTCTTATATCATTATAACAATATACATATTCGGATTTTTCTCTGCTTTTCTTTCATACTTCTTTGGTCTTCAAGCTCTCACGCTACCTTTCTGATAATGGAGGAGATCTCACACTCACACACCCACCACTTTAATTTGGTTTCTTCTTCATACTTAAAATATTTAAGACTAATTTAAAAACTACCATACATTTTAGACCAATTTAATATTTTAACAAATTGAATCACTGCAAGCAGAGAAGACCTTGTAGACTAAAAATTCATAGCAATTTTGTCGTTAAGTTTTCAAAGAACAGATAAATAGCAGGCTGGCTGAATGGAAAAGTCACTTGGCCTTTCAATTTGAGATCATTATTTGAAGACGGATTATATTATGGAAGCATTATTAATTATTGGTCAAAGTGTACTTTTAGTCTCAAAACTTTTGTTAAGATCTCAATTTGGTCCCATAAATTTTTTTGTTGCACTTTTGGTCCCATATCTTTTGCTCAAGTTGCAGATTTGGTCGCATGTTACACTTTTGGTCTCATATCTTTTACTCATGTTGCAAAATTGGTCCTATATCTTTTAGTCAGGTTGCAAAATTGGTCTCATATCTTTGGGTCAAATGCAGAATTGGTCTAATATCTTTGGATCAAATGGGACTGGCATTGAAACTTTTTGCAAAGATATGAAATCGATTCTGCTACCTGACTAAAAGATATGGGACCAAAAGCGATACGGGACCAAATCTATAACTTGTTACAAAAATATGGGACCAAAAATAATGCAACAAAAAGAGCTATGGGATCAAATTGAGACTTGAACAAAAGTTATGGGACCAAAAGTGCACTTTGACCTTAATTATTTGTATCAAGAAATTAATTAAATTTGAGATAATTAACTGGGGTTAGTTTTGCTTATATAAATTAATAAAAATAAAGCGAAACATCATTTTTTTTTATATATGTTATTACTAGTATTATTACATCATTTTTTTTGTTTTCCTCTAATTAAATTTAATTCAACCACGGAAGGAATTCAGTTCACGTGGGTTGGAATAGTATTATTACTAGTAGTGATTCATTAGTGAAATAGTAGTTAAATTGTTTTTTATTCATACTTGGACTTTTCTTCATGATATGAAAAAGTGCATGTTAATTCCATAATATTTTGGAATCTTAATTTCTTTTTTGACTTTGCAACACCTTTCAGTTTGTATCAACCATCATACTTTTTCATCCTCTAGTTTGCCATTCTCTTTTCTCTTTCCTCATTCTCTGATAATGGAAGAGATTTCACACTCACACACCCACCACTTTAGTTTCTTCTTCATACTTGTATCAACCATCATACTTTTTTCATCCTCTGGTTACGCCAACCCATGCTTGCCAAATAATCCTTCTTCTGCTTTATTTGTATTTGGAAGCTCAGTATTTGATGTTGGAAACAACAATTACATCAATACCTCCACTTTAGTTCAAGCCAATTTCTCACCTTATGGTGAAATTTTCTTCAGGTACCCCAATGGCAGATTCTCTAATGGACGCTTGATCCCAGATTTCATAGGTAATTAACTACTTGGTCACTTAATTGATTTTTAATTAAAATTTACTTTTTGATCCCTGAATACGTCTCAAAATTACGGTTTAGTCCTCAGATATTGAAAATACATTCTTTGTCTATGATTTGTTTTTTGACAAACATCAATTATTTAGTCATTCTTGAAATGTTTTGCAGCTGAGTATGCCAAATTGCCATTAAGGCTTCCATATTTGTTTCGTGGTTATCAAAGTTACATTGATGGTGCCAATTTTGCATCAGCAGCAGCTGGGGCTCTCAATCAGACTAATAAAAAATTTGTATGTATATGATTTTTGATTTCGTTTGTTGACGGTTTCAACTAGATAAAGAAAAGACTTATCAAAAGTCACCTGTAATCTTGGAGTCGTCACATTTGAATTTGAAACAAGAGATATAAGACTAATCTAAAACAAATGAAATATTTAGGACTAATTTAAAATCTACCATACATTTTAGACCAATTTGAGATTTTAACAAATTGAATCACTGCTTAGAAGAGCTTGTTGACTAAAAATTCGTAGCAATGTTGTCATTAAGTTTTATGAATTTGGGTGCAATCAAAGAACACATAAACAGCTACATAAATAAATCTTCAACCACAAATGACATTTATTAAAAGCAAAGCTCATTTCAACTCATCATCATGCACTTCATATATATAATGGAACCGCAAGAAATGCCCCGAAAATTAAATCAATTCTAGTGAAATGGTCAAAACAATTAGTAAACACTTTGGAAATATGGGAAATTCAACATGGGCTCGTGAAGTTTTGTGAATTTGGATACCAACTACTTTTTAATTATTACACAACAAATGAATGTTAAAGCGTCAAGATTTGCAAGCAATTTCCATTTCTATACAACAAATAATTATGATACAAAATTAGAGATTCGAACCCCATTGCAGGAATCTTTCAGTTTTGTCGTCACAATTGAATCCACCACCAAGACTATGTATAGATGTATGCCAATTCAATAATAAAACATACAATATTTGATTGAGACTCATTGATTAGGTTGTCAACTTTGGCTCAAGTTGCCTTCAATAGTCAAATTCAAGTAATTTGAGTCTGCGATATTTCATCATCTTGCAAGTAATGGTAGTATGTATCTATATATATAAAGTATGGTTCAGATTTTTTGTAATTTATTCTTTCATTGTATATAGTTTTCTTAATTTAATTTTAACTTTTCAAATATTAATTGATGAGCTGGTTAATATAGAAAATTATTGCTCCCATGCATTAATTTAGAAGCATATTATATAATTGAAATTGATGAAGTAGGCTGCGTTAATACTTATCTAACTAGCTAGTGGGAATAATTTAGAAGCATATTATATAATTGAAATTGATGAAATGGAGGGAAGCTTATGGGAATAAAGTGAAAAAGCTAACTCCTCACATATACATAGTTAGCTGTCACTACACGTAAATGAGCATAATTTGCAATTGCCATTAATTATATTGCCTACATCAAGATAAAAAGGGTTTTGTGATTGATTATTCTTGCTAGAGATCCCTTTAATTGGTAGGCATACACCAAGAGTAGGACTTATAGTAGGCAATGTTTAATTTTTAGGTGTTTCTTGTTTGGTTCTCGATAAAAGTTTAACATGAAGTAGTATTGGCAATCACTTTCATTTCATGAATGTGGTAAACACTTCTATAATTGTCGAAAAGAAATAATAAAGTAAAGAGGAAAATAAACCAAACCAGGAAACCCACGTCCCACATTTAGAGATTTGCATGAGTGCAAATTAAAGGATGACATTTAATAAATCTAGTCATTCAGCAATTGAAGTTTGTTGACAGAGTTAAGTAATAAGTTAGGTATAGAAATTTAATGATCCTTCGTATAAGTTTAATTTTGGGGACCAAGAGTAGGACTTATAGTAGGCAATGTTTAATTTTTAGGTGCTTCTTGTTTGGTTCTCGATAAAAGTTTAACATGAAGTAGTATTGGCAAAATGGTGTGAAGAAAAAACACAAAGCGTGCAAATAACACCGTTTCTAAAAGCACTAAGCATACCTATAACTAGTTAACTACACTACACTACACCATTTATTTGTGGGGTTTCTAATTTCTCTTCTCCTCTCTATTCTCTATATATTCAGTGTTCACTTCACCCTCTTATATCATTATAACAATATACAATATTCTGATTTCTCTCTGCTTTTCTTTCATACTTCTTTGGTCTTCAAGCTCTCACTCTACCTTTCTGATAATGGAGGAGATCTCACACTCATACACCCACCACTTTGGTTTCTTCTTCATACTTATTAGTCTTTCATCCTTTGGTTTCTCCAAACCATGCTTCCCAAATCCTTCTTCTTCACCTGCTTTATTTGTATTTGGAAGCTCAATATTTGATGTTGGAAACAACAATATAATTACATCAATACCTCTGATGGACGCTTGATCCCAGATTTCATAGGTCATTAACTACTTGGTCACTTAATTAATTTTTAATTAAAATTTACTTTTTGATCCCTGAGTACATCTCAAAATTACGATTGAGTCCTTAGATATTGAAAATACATTCTTGGGTCTATGATTTTTTTTAAAACAAACATCAATTATCTAGTATTCTTGAAGTGTTTTGCAGCTGAGTATGCCAATTTGCCATTAAGGCTTCCATATCTGTTTCCTGGTTATCAAAGTTACATTGATGGTGCCAATTTTGCATCGGTAGGAGCTGGGGCTCTCAATCAGACTAATCAAAGATATGTATGTACATGATTTTTTTAATTACCCATTATTAAAATAATTAAAGTCAAATTAATTGAGATTTTGATTGTGTTGGTTTTGAAGCACGTGATACCCTTGAAAGCCCAACTGGGTCATTTGAGAGAAGTGAGAAATGCTTTGAGGCAGAGATCTTCAGTTTTCTTAGGACATAATGATCTTAAGGATACTGCAAGATTATTACTGTATGTCCAAAGCTATTTACTTATTTAACATTGGAACCAACGATTACACAGCTCGTTACGTAGGAAACTCAAGTGAGTTTTCATAGTCTACTCGAGAGGAATACATTGACATGGTGATTGGCAACATGTCAGATGTGATCAAAGTATGTAATATATATGATATCTCTGTTTTTTTTAGATTAAAATGTTTGGATTGTGTCATATATAAATGTTTGTTTTCTTTTGTTTGCTATGTGAAGGAAATATACTCTTATGGAGGCAGGAAATTTGGTATTCTAGGGTTGGGCAATTTGGGTTGTGTTCCAGCTGCTAGGTTTCAAAAAGCCATTACTGGAAACTCATCAGCAGGATCTTCTTGTAATGAAGAAGGTTAAGATTATGCAAGAATGCACAACACTAAACTTATTATGGCTCTCAACAAGCTTCACAAAGAGCTCCAAGGATTCAAATATTCATATACAAGTTTTTATGATTTGATCAACGACATGATGGATCACCCCTCAAAATATGGTAAGTTGATATGATTTGAAAATTTGTTGAAATCTTTAAAGTTGTCTTGATTCTGATTAGACATATAGTTTTATTTTAATAATTTTTCATAAATATATGATGGGAAAACATGATTGATTATAGACTATTGAAAAAAAAATCAAGCGATCTATTTTCATGCAAATGATATTTTTTTTGGTTAAATTATTCAATTTGATCTGATGAGTACTACTATTGTACTAGTGTGCTTGATTTGTTGATCTGTGAAAATTGGATAAGGATGAATTTGGATTTTTATCTTTCAAAATATAGTGTATAAGTTGATCAAATGAAAATAGATTTCCCCAAGTCATGAAGTTTAAAATTTTTGAAATTTGTCTTAATCTCAGAAAAATGTTAAAATTATTAATTAAAATTTAATATCAATCTAATGTGGCCACATATTTTTTTTGATATTTCATTTATCACTTAATGTTATAAAATTATATTTTTTTTGTTAAATTTTAATTAATATTTAATAAAATATTTCAATTAATTGTACTTTATTTTTTTAAAAAATATTATATATTTTTATTTTATTTCAAAAAATTTATTTGAAATATATATATATATATGATGTAACAGATGACTAATTAGTTGGTTTATTTCTTAAAAATAACTTTAGAAACCTTAGCAAAATTTCAACTTCAAGTTATCTATTTCCATGAAATTGATATATATATTAATTATTTATTGTGATGAGTGTACTTAATACATTTTTTTTTTCAGGTTTCAAGGAAGGGATAGTGGCATGTTGTGGGAGTGATCTTTTTAGAGGGTCAAGCAATTGTGGAGGTAAAAGAGGAATAAAGGAATATGAATTGTGTGAGAATCCTAATGAATATGTATTTTTTGACAATGCTCATCTCACTGAGAGAACCTATCAGTATTTTGCCCGTCAAATATGAAGTGGAATTCTACTTTGACCTGGGCTTACAATTTTGACCTGGCCTTACCATTTCAAAATTGTAAGGCCAGGTCAAAGTGGAATTCCACTCTACATTTGACGGGCAAAATACTGATAGGTTCTCTCAGTGAGATGAGCATTATCAAAAAATACATATTCATTAGGATTCTCACACAATTCATATTCCTTTATTCCTCTTTTATCTCCACAACTGCTTGATCCTCGAAAAGTGTACTATTTGTATACATATTTGTACAAATAGTACACCTTTTCATTAATTTTGTCAACACACAAGTAGAATTAAGAATTGAGTCAGTCTTTAAAGTTTAAAGAGTCATAGTTGTGGGAGTTGTTTCTTTATCTTTGTTGATTAATAAAAGAAAATAACATATAAAGTTTATATGTTTGGGTTCCTCTTTATATAAAGTTTCTGAATAAAATTAGACAAAAGTATTATTTTGTTTTCAAATTATACATCAATTATTAAAATTCTATCCCTAATGCTTGGTTCGACCGATTAAACTGATTAGACCGTGAACCGAATATTTATCCGAACTTTGAACAGTTCGAATCTAACAACATTGATATGTATGAGAAGGTTACTTTGTTTAATTGTTTAGAACTCACACCGAGACCATAACTCTTGCTCATGTGTCAATTAAATAATTAATAAAAAATAGCAGCTAACTAGGAAAGTTTTTAAGGAAAATTTCTTAAATCCTAATCCACACCTTAGCATTACAAAACACATTAAGGACATATAAGGAGGGATGTCTGTGTGTCTTCATTACTTTGCCAAGTGAATAGCCAGCAGCCACAGGTTCTTTAGGATTGTAAATTAGCCGAAGAATTGAAGGCCTTTCGGGCCTAGGAGGTTGAGGATTTCCCACAGCATGTTGCCTTAGTTCGCTATATATATGTCCCAAATTCATCTAGATTTAGCCACTTGGGGACTCGTGTATTACCGCTTTTCTCGTCCCTTTATTTTTATTTATTTATTTTTTATTTAAGGTAATTTGTACTTAGTGGCTAGAGAAGTATTATTTTTAGCATCATTTTTTTTTCTTTATATTCTCATTGACTCCCAAGATACTCAAATAATCCAAACAAAAATGATATGAAGCAAAGTTATTAACATCAAATTCTCAAAAGTGTGAAAGACAAAGAATTTAAGCACACAAGTATTTGTTTTTCTAGTTTTATGCAAGTGGACAATCCAATCCTTGGTTCTAAAATTAGACATAATAATATAAAGGGGAAGGCCTCAGTTAGCAAAACAATGAGAGACTCCATTAAGTGAAAAGATTTAGAAGTTAATTCTTAATACTTCAAAGCTAAAGAAAGATCAAAACAAATATGAAAATGGTGTTTGGCAAAAAGCATGGGAGATTTTTAAAATTTTGCAATATGATGGGGGTGGTGATAATCAATTCAGCACAATATTTTATTTTTAAATTGCCTATAATTAGATAAACCAAAAATTTGTAACATATTAAAAGCAACCCAATATATCAAAGCATATTAAAACCAGTATAAATAATATTATTTATACTGTCCTCATTGTAAATTATCATCAGTCAACAAGCATTAAAGTTGAAAAGAAGGAAAATAGATACTCCTATAATTGCTTGAAGCTTGCTATTCTGCAACTCTCTTTTTTTTTTTTGCTTATTTTTTCATCTTCAATCTAAATTTCATATCACTCCTTTGTGCACCTTGAAAATGTGCAATAAAATTACTATGCACAAAACATAATCAGCCGATAAGCACATTAAATCAATTAAAACAAACCTTAAGCACCATCACCATATATAGAATATGAACGTAAATCAAGGAAGAAAGACATAAGTAAGCTTATCAATTGGGCCTAGGAATGTAGCAACTAGCAACACAAAAATTGCATCGTTACAAGACCATTGAATACCAATGGCACATGACTACCATTATGGTATTCATTGTGACGATTCATATCAACGATGTCGGCGTCTACTCCGTAGAATAATGAGCACAACACACGAGCTTGAGAGAGACGAAGTGGGTTCACGACTGAGATTGGTTGCTAAACGATGGATTTGCAAGGAAGAACGATGTGCTACACAGAGACAGCGAGATGTGTTCTTGCGCGAGGGAGATGAACTTGCAGCCTTCTGCATAGGATGAGTTTGAGAATAAAAGTTAATTTTAGGGATTGTATAATTAGGCAAAGAATTTTACGCTCAAACTTTTTTTTTTGGTATAAACCAAGGGTATCCGTTGTCGAGAATAGTGACTAATCTCTCCGTCGCGGGTCCTCCACTTAAGGGTAAACTGCTGATCACATAATGCTTTCCATGCCCAAAAGTGGGATTCGAACCCACTAGGCCACACTCATGTGATTTTTGTGCTCAAACTTAAAAAGGGATAAAAAAGGAAAAAAATGATAAAATGATCTTTTTAACAATATTTTAATTATTGTGATAAGAGAGAAGAATAAATTAACATTCTTATATTAAAATTATAAATATCAAATTGACCTTTTACCCTCTTTAACTTGCTAAAAATTTCATCCCACCATTGATGTTTAGTTTTTGCTCAAAATCTAGGCGAGAAACAAATTTTTCAATCAAGAAGATGAAGGCATTTGCTAATTACTTCCACTTGGGCATGACTTAACACTAGAGATCTAAAAGAAATTAAAAAAAAAACAAATGAAAAACAAATAAATGAAAGCTAGGATAAGGTATATGCACAAGACTTCGGCCACACACACTTTAGCATTAAAATTGTTGAACAACTATAGGCTATAGGTATAAGTCTTGGGCAAGCCTTAACCTTGGGTTTTCTCCGATAAGCGTCCTTGTTTAATGTTCTGGACTAGACTCCTGAATCTTTACACCTGATCAATAAACAAATAGACAAAATAACTAGTCCCCGGAATGGTACCAAAATTTGATGGGTGTCGAATCCACCAAAAGTAATTCACTTGATTTTACACACTAAAATTATAAATTATAGAAAGGGTAAGAACATGGTCGATCTAGAGAGACTAGCATTGTCCAAGGTTTATCAACCAAATCTAAAGAAAATAGAAAACATAAAAAAAAATATTGTGAAAATTAAAAATAACAAGTAAATAAAATAGTGACAAACTTTACCGATAGATGAGGGCTTGATATGGTTAATCTTCATGGAGTCTCACACTTGATCATTGATACCAAAGATAATTTTCTATTAATCATAATAGACTAACTATTCCAAAAAATAGAATCACTCTTTCCCTAAAGTAGATTAAAGGATAACGTACTAAATTTAATCTTCTATTAATAAAAACACACCTGACACGTTTGACAATTTGAATCTAATTAATAGTATAAAAGCCTGAAAGATATTAGCCCTAAAAAAAACTTATTTGCAACGTTATTTATTTAGATTACCTTCATCCTAATATGGTACGACCATATTAGTTACTAGCATATTGTAATTAAACACTAGCTATATGCTTGCAAACTAAACAAACAACCAAGGTCACAATATTGCTTATTCTAAGTTGAAAACATTAAGATGAAAAGTAGAAGAAGAGTAATTATTATAAATCAATAAAAAGATGATCTCACAAGTGCAAAGACATTCAATCGGATTTCACCCTAAGTCAAAAGAAAAGAATTAACCACATAGGGCCTTGAGAGAAGAAGAGAGATAGATGATCCGATTCGGTATTCATAATGTTTCTCTAACCCTAATCCCCTTCTTGAACTATTATAATTCGAGCAAGATTCTCTTTATCAACAAATATTACAAAATTTGATTTTAAAATTCAAAACTGAAATTCTGCACTTGAGTTTTGGGCAAGACTTGTGCTCCAGCGAAAATATCTCACGATTTCAATATCTTGAAATTGGATCTTCTTGATTTAATATATCTTTGAGATTGAAATTTGATCTGAAAGATCAATTGAAGATAATATAAGCTTATATCCTAAATTTGAAAGATAATCATATTCACAAAATATCAAATTTAAACATAAGATATCATATTTTGAATTTAAACTTAGGAAAAATGGGAAAATCAAATAATTAAGATATATCGGGATAAAATCATTATTTGAATACAAATAAATTAGTAATTATCCTTTTAAAATAGGTAAAATACCATACTTATCAAAGATCTTATTTGAAGAATTTCTACAAGATCTTCGAGTATGTTTTATTGTTGTTTCTTTTGGGAAAGATTTTTTAGTTTGCTCTGTTGTAGAGAGACCTATTGTTCATACCCTTGTGTGTTTCCTGGGTGTGTTTTACCTCCCTTATGGAAAATAGGATGATTGTTTGCTATAGATAGTTTTTTCATCATCCAAATCTCTTTGTGTGGGTCTTGAGAGTTGAGGGTTGTTTGTAATGTGTTTCCTTTTCCCCTTGGTGGACTCTTCATTCCCCCTGTTTTAGAACGGGATGCGTATTTTATTCCTTTCTTTCATGAATGTTCATGATTGGACCAAAAAAAATTCGATTCGGTTATAGATTTTAAAATTGTAAATCTGATCAGTAAAAATAAAAAATAAAAAAATAAAACTATTTTTATTTAGATAAAATGAAAATAGATTTCCTCAAGTCATGAAGTTTAAAATTTTTGAAATTTGTGTTAATCTCAGCAAAATGTTAAAGGTATTATTTAAAATTTAATATCAATCTTATGTAGTCATAAATTTTGTTGATATTTCACTTATCACTTAATGTTATAAAATTATATTTTTTTGTTAAATTTAAATTAATATATTAATAAAATTATTAAATTAGTTGTATTTTATTTTTTAAAAAATTAAAAATTTTAATTTTTTCTTTTAAAAATTAAATTGAAATATATATATATATATACACGATGTAACAGATAACTAATTAGTTGGTTTATTTTTAAAAATAACTTTAGAAATCTTAACAAAATAACTTTAGAGAGTTAAGCAGTTGTGGGGAAAAAAGAGGAATAAAGGAATATGAGTTATGTGAGAATCTTAATGAATATGTATTATTTGACAATGCCCATCACACTAAGAGAACCTATCACTATTTTGCCCACTAAATGTGGAGTGGAAATTCCACTTTGACCTGGCCTTACAATTTGAAGACGCTATTTGAACTTTGAAGGGAGTTGTTTCTTCATCTTTGTTGATTAACAAAAGAAAATAACTTTTATAAATTTGTTTATATATTTGTGTTCCTCTTTATATAAAGCTTCTTAATAAAATTAGACAAAAGTATTATTTTCATTTTCATGTTTTACATCAATTTTTAATTTTATCCCTAATGTTTGGTTCGACCGATTAAACCGATTAGACTGTGAACCAAATATTTGTCCAAACTTTGAACAGTTTGATCCTAACAACATTGATATGTATGAGAAGGTGACTTTGTTTAATTATTTAATTTGTAAATTAATTAATGAGAATATTCTTCAAATTATTTAAATTTACTTTCAAATTTTCATTTAAGTAGTTGTATTTGAATATGGGTAGGACTAAATTGCATTTATTTTCCAGATTTAGGATTGATATGTAATTATCTCCTTTTTTCTATTTTCCAAAATAACATTTTGAACCCAAAAAGTTTTGTAATTTTTATTTTAGTCCTCAAATATCATGATCTAGGGACTTTTTTATAAATTTTGAAACTATTTGGGGGCATTCTGTAATTTTTGCAAAAATTTTGTAAAGTTTAACTTCTCACCATCGAACCACACAGTTTTACGACAAAACAGCATTTTATTTTTCAGATTTAGGACTAATATGTAATTTTATTCTTTTTCCAGTATTTTTCATAATTACATTTTGACCCCAAAATTTTGTTATAATTTTCATTTTAGTCCTCAAATATTATGATCTAGGGACATTTTTGAAAATTTTGAAACTATTTGGGGCATTTTGTATTTTTTGAAAAAGTGCTAACAATTTTCCGTTAAATCTTGACGGAAAATATAGGGTACCAAAGTGCTAACGGCGCAAACCTCAGGGTACCAAATTGTCAAATTTTGTCTTTCAGGATACTAAAGTTGATTCGGTCCTAACCACAGGGTACCAAAGTGCATTTTAACCCTTTTTTTGTCTAATCATTAACATTCATGAAAGCAAAAAAATATGATACACATCTCGTTTTGAAACAGGGGGATGGGGAGTCCACCAAGGGGAAAAGAAAACACATTACAAACAACTCTCAACTCCCAAGACCCACACAGAGAGATCTGGACGAGGAAAAAACTATTTACAGCAAATAATCATCCTATTTTCCATAAGGGAGGTAAAACACACCCAGACAACACACGAGGGTATGAACAATAGGTCTCCCTACAACAGAGCAAACTAAAAAATCTTTCCCAAAAAAACAATAATAAAACATACTTGAAGATCTTGTAGAAATTTTTCAAATAAGATCTTCTTCCATATCAATTACTTTGATTGTTGTAGATTTCAGAAAGAAATCAAAGAATCTTGACACCCTCTCTGAGGAAGCTTCATCATCGTCCTCTCTTCAAGGTGTAGACTGCTCTATGAGTGTCCAGATCTAATGAAGAAAAACTTTCATCTTCAACTTCAGCAAACAAAAAACCTTTCTCACTATTGAGAGGAGAAAACTCTCACCTAAGAGGGAAAATACTCTTCTACTATGAGTAAACAAAAAAGAAGCGGCAACATAACCCAATGGGCCTGTTTGGGATCCCATTCCATTCCATTTCATTTCATTTGGTGAGATGATGAAGTAGTGAAATGAGATGAAATGATGGATTGGTGTTTGGATTATTTAAGAAAAAATGGTGTTAAATAGGATGTGAAATTATATAAAAGGGTATGTAATGATTGTGGTTGATTGAAATATATTGATGGATTTTATTAAAATTGTAAGGGGTAGAAATATCAAATGGAGATAATGAAATGTTAGGTATTAGTTGTTGTTTGAATGGAATGATATGGAAATGAAATGATCTTGGAATTTATACTAATGATAATTTTGGGATGATGGTTTGAGGTCCATTTCAAAGGAGATGATGGGACCAAAATGCAAATAATGTGTAAATTATTGTAAAAGTACAATATAATTTGGTTCATAAATTTGTATCGATCCAATGAATTGGTCTTTAAAATATGTAATAAATTATATATAACTCGATGACCGTAGAAAATTGCAATTATCAATGATCGAGTCTGTTTTTGAAATTCAATGACCAAAAAATAAAGTGATGGATCAAAACATTAATAAGGAAAATGAACAATAAATTTATCTCCAACTTGTGAAATTAGAAGATTTTGGACACGAAAATATAATAAAAAATAGTTTGAAGAACAAAATAAAACTAATCTTATAGTTTGAGAACAAAAACAGAAGCAGTTTTAGGACCCAAATGGAATTGATCCCATAGTTTAAGAACCAGAATGCCTACAAAAGTGAAGAAATTTTTTTTTTTTAAACTTTTTGCAAAAAAAGTAGTAACCAGAATAGAGGAAGATTGTATCTAAAAAAAAATTAAGGTATTGAATTGTATATTTTAGACAAAAAAAATTGATGAAGGTTGAAATCAAATGATTTTGAACATGAAAATAGAACAAAAAATAGTTTGCGGACCAAAATGCAACTATTCTTATAGTTTGAGGAAAAAAAACATAAGTAGTTTCAGAAGCCAAACAAAACTGATCCCATAGTTTGAGGACCAAAATGCCAACAATGCCAACAAAAGGGAAGGTAATGAATTATTTTGATTCTTTTAATTTTTCACAAAAAATGTAGTAAGAATGTACCATAAAAAAAAAATTAGGTATTGAATTGTATATTTTACTCACAAAAATATAGGAAGGTTGAAATCGGATGATTTTGGACACAAATAGAACCCAAAATAGTTTGAGGATCAAATGAAACTAATTCCACAGTTTGAGGAAAAAAACTAAACCAGAAATAATTTTAAGAGCCAAGGAAACTGAGCCCATAGTTTGAGGACTAAAATGTCTACAAAAGTGATGATAATTAATTTTTGGCCAAAGTCCTATTTTGGTCCCCCAGTTATGATCCTTGTTCCAAATAGGTCCCCCAGTTATTTTTTGTTCCATATTGGTCCCTCAGTTATACAAAACTTGAAAAAGTTGGTCCCTCTAACGTTTTCCATCCATTTTTCCGTTAAAAAAAGAGGAAAAATAAACTTTCATCCCCAAAAGTTTTATTTTCTTATATTAAGGTCCTTTTCTTTTTATAATAGGATCAAAACGTAAGAAAAGAAAGTAAATTAAGATTTTAAGTGAATTTACCCAAAAAATACAAAAAATCTCTCTCTCTCTCTCTCTCTCTCTCTCTCTCTCATCTCCGACCCTTCCCTCCCCGAAAACGTCACCGTTTCCGGCTTCGCCATCGATTCCCTCAACAAACGCCTCCTCGCCGTCATCCACGCCCGTCAGCCTCTCCCGCCGTTCAACGCCCTCGCCGCCTACGACCTCCCTCTGGTCAACGCCTCTTCCTCTCCCTCCTCTCCGATAACGACGCCGCCGCCATCGCTCACGGCGTCGCGGTTGATTACAAGGGCACCGCCTTTGTGACAAACTCTGCCGGAAACTGCATCTGGAAAATCGACCACAAAAGCCATGCCTCCATCTTCTCGAAATCGCCGGCGGATACCGCCACCACCACCGCCGGGCTGACCGGGATTGCTTACGTCAGCAAGGGGTATCTTCTGGTGGTGCAATCCACTACGGNGAAAACGTTAGAGGGACCAACTTTTTCAAGTTTTGCATAACTGGGGGACCAATATGGAACAAAAAATAACTGGGGGACCTATTTGGAACAAGAAGCATAACTGGAGGACCAAAAAGAGTACTTTGGCCTAAAAACAATTTAGGGATTCAATTATATATTTTACTCAAACAAATAGAGGAACACTAAGACAAAAAAAAACTAACAACATTGCAAATGAACAAAAATAATTTTTGTTTAATTAAATTAATATAAATCATAATATATATATATATAATATTTATCTGTATATAAGAGAGAGAGAGAGAGAGAGAGAGAGAAAGAGAGGTGAGAGTGAAAAAGAAAAAAAGAATTGGTAAGAAATGATTGAAGAAGAGAGAAAATTGTAAGTGTAATAAATGAGGATATATAAAATTACTATTTTTTCTGATAGTTTTTAT
The DNA here is from genome assembly GCA_003254925.1 of Chamaecrista fasciculata. NCBI lineage: Eukaryota > Viridiplantae > Streptophyta > Magnoliopsida > Fabales > Fabaceae > Chamaecrista > Chamaecrista fasciculata. Next base: position 2,316 of record QANZ01056595.1, on the reverse strand, counting down.
TTTCAATATTTGTATTAGAGTATATGTAATTATTTTGTATGAGTAGGGGTATGGTAGTAATTGTAAGAAAATGAAATAATGTTGTAAATGAAATGATAATATTTTTTGCTTAGACAAAGTCATTTGCACCGTTCATCCGGTTCTGGAATGAAATGATGATTGAATGATGAATGAAATGGGATCCTAAACAGGCCCGGTTAAATCCACATAATTCTAATTTTAGGTAACATTTTTTTTCTGAAAGAGTCATAAAATGCTACAATTTATTTATTGTGATCCTCAATGTTAAAATTAATCGTGATATATTCTCTTTTTTATTTTTTATTAAGTAAACTAACAATTTGGTCCCTGAAAATTACCGAGCTGACAACTCAATCCCTGAAAGATTGAAATGTACAATATAGTTCCTGAAAGATCAAAACGGTATACTTTTTATTCTCTGAAATATTAAAATGATATACTATTTAGTCCATTAAAAAGACTAATTTTATACCTTTTGATCCCTGAATTTGTATTAATTAATACTTTTTTATCTCTGCATTTGTTTTAAATTATACTATTTGGACCCTAAATTTGTTTTAAATTTATACTATTTGGTCTCTGATTTTGTTTTAAATTTATATTATTTAGTCCATAAATTTATACTTTTTGGTCCCTAAATTTGACCCAAAAACCAAATCTTCGATTAAAATGTACGAAAAAGCAAATAACAAATTAACTTGATAAAATATTAGTTTCTAAATTGTTTAATGAATATAATGTTTGTGATCGATTAGATTGTCATGTAAAGACTTATTTGTGTCAAACTTATTACATTGTCATGTAAAGACTTATTTGTGTCACACCTATGTATGCAAGTTGCTAATACGCATAAGGTGGAGATGATTCCTTTTCCTGTTTACCACCATTACAAGCGCATGCTGTTTTATCTGGAGTACAAAAGCACGGAGGTAAGCAAGGTGATTCAGCACAATCTTCAAATATAGGTGCCCAATCTTCGCTTTTGATCTCCCACGTATCTACAATCATTCATCATCATTTAACATATATATCAATAATTAATTAATTAATTACAAGAAAAACATAAAATTAGAGACATAAATTATTGGGCTCATAATAAAGTTTCCACCATCAAACTTATGCATAATGATTAATCTCTCAATGACTTACAAGAATTCTAAAAGATATGTTATATACTCATAGTTAGCTTGAAGTTTTAAAACTTTTCCATTTTTTAGTTCCAAGGATCCAACTCTTGACTCCTCGTTATAGAGGGATGAGACCTTACCATTCAACTAGGTTATATAAAAAATTTTATCACATATTTTATTTTTAATATAAATATGATAACAAGTAAAGAGCAAATATATGATACTCTTTAGTCATTTTGTTTCTCCTTGAAAGATAGATATAAAGCACTAAGATGACTTTATGACTTACAAATATTATAGTGTGTCAACAAGACTTTCAATTATTAAATTGTCATTTATTCGTGTATCTTCAAGTATCAATTTATATATGTATTTACTCACAAAAATGTAATAACCTTTATAAAAATATAGTCATTATATACTATACTAGTTAACTTAAAGTCATAATCACTTCAAAATAATAAAATCATACATATATACATAGAGAGAGGGGGAAGGGAAGGTAGGGGTCTTACTTGATGTAAGGACAAGAAGAACTACTAAGACTGATAATTTAAAAAAAGAGTTGATCATGTTGTGTAATTATGTTGTTATGTTTGTTGATAATAAAATAGTTTTCATGACCAATATATATAAATAATTTTGAGGCTGACATTTTCTTTTTCATTTTGGAAAATTTAATTTATTGGATACATATCTACAACATACATGAAATGAAGAAAAAGAAAACCTCAATTAATTTTTCAAATATTCCTAACATGTGCATAATATCTAAGAACTAAATTGCATTGATTTTTATAGAAATTTTTTTGGAAGCTGGCATTTTTTATAAAAAAAATAATCTGGATTGAAATTTCTCTTCCTTAAATTGAAAATCATAACATTATATATACCACATCTCAAATAATAAAAATCATATTTCAACTATAAATAACCATGAAATGATTACAATAATGTTAATGATGGATAGTTTTGATATGACAGAAATAGGAAGAAAGTTGACAATAATCCTTAAAACTAAAATAGAAAACATTAGAGAATTTCAAAAACATTCAAGATTTTTAACCTTTTACATGCTATCGCGAGATTTTGAAATATCAATAGAATCATAATGAAGAAGAGAAATGAAATATAAGTCTTGTTTGATATAATAATTAATTTTATT
>QANZ01056593.1:77805-103915 GCA_003254925.1 Chamaecrista fasciculata | reverse complement strand
TGAAGTTATAAAACATCAGATATTTTGGAATAAAAAGAGTTCTCTAGAAAAGCAGATATTCAGGAACGGAGGGAGTATAATTAAAGGTCCATGAGGGAAGCTGCAAGGTTGCTCCCAAGTCCCAACATATCTTTGAATGTTGGCCGATATGATCATAGCTTGACTTGTTTAATTTCCAAAGTAAAAATATAATGAGAGTCTATTCGAGGAATTAAAGACTTTTCTTGGAGTAATTAAGGGATAGAGATATTACTAGAAATTTGTGTAGCACGTACGTCCTCTTGGCTTTCTATTTTTAACAGTCGTTTTTAAATTTAAGATGCAAGTGATTAAGATGTTATACGTTATAATCAATCCCTCCAAGTTAGAAATCATAGGAGCATGCGCCATAGAAATTTCTTTAGAAAGTGACTAGCTACACTCCCTGCCATAATTAACAGGAACATAATCAAGTTGACTGAGAGTGAAACAATGGGAATATAATGGGGACACTAAATATAATTGAGTTGTGTGAATTATGTACAACAACAACTTGAGAGTTGTGTGGTTGAATTATACTAAGGCCTTTGTAAGGAGAGAGAATATACAATAATAGAGGATTATTGGAGATCGAAGTGGTTGGGTTGATTTGTGTTGGATGCATGGCGGCGGTGATTAATTATATTGTAGTGTTTGTGATTCTTAATGTTGTACATGTCCATTCATCATCGTGCACTTCTTCCTGTGGTGATGTCCGAAACATAAGGTACCCATTCAGAGTGAAGGGTGACCCAAAACACTGTGGCGACAAGAGGTATGAGATAGCTTGCGACAACAAGGTGCCAATACTGTCTCTGTTTTCAGGCAAATATTTCGTCAAAGACATCAATTACACAAATAACACAATCCGGTTGGTTGATGCTGGTGTTGCACTTCAACCTAACAATTGCTCCTCTATCCCTCTTTATTTCTTGAGTAGGCGTGATTATATGGATGGCTATTATCCCTCATCATATGCCATCCAAGTACAATACTTGAGATGCTGGGAAGCAGTAGTGAATGATCTTTTATATGTGAATGTGAGTTGTTGTGGTAAATGCAATACCAATATTAGTAATATTGGTGATGAGGGATCTGCTGCCTATAAATATAACTATGCAATTGTTGGGGATTTAGCTGCCAAGAACTTCAAAGTTGGGTGCCATTTGAAATTGGTTGTTTTGGTAGATTGGGAGAACTACTACACATTAAGCAATAAGAATGTGTCATACTCCGATATTCACACACGCTTGCTCCAAGGATTCACCCTTTATCTGCACTATTGTGATGTGAACAACCCTACGTTCAACACATGTGGTAACCCTCCCTGCCTTGCTAACACATTCATGTGGTTTAGTGAACTGATGAATGATGATTCAGTTCGGAAATATATATATGTTATTCCGATCAATTTTTTTTTTCTATTTTGTTAACCTCTTGCATTACAGTAATGATATATATTGAACTAAAAGTATTATCTCATGCCGAGAGTACTTGCGATCAGTATTATCTAATTTTTTTTGGCCAAAGTGCACTTTTGATTCCATAACTTTTGTTAAGGTCTCAATTTGGTCCAAAAACTTTTTTGTTGCACTTTTGGTCCCATATCTTTTGCTCAAGTTGCAGATTTGGTCCCATGTTACAATTTTGGTCCCATATCTTTGACTCATATTGCAGAATTGGTTCTATATCTTTTAGTCAGGTTACAGAATTGGTCTCATATTTTTGGGTTAGGTGCAGAATTGTCAATCTTTGGATCAAATGGGACTGGCAGTGAAACTTTTTGCAAAGATATGAGACCAATTCTGCAACCTGACCAAAAGATATGGGACCAAAAGTGATACAAGACCAAATCTGTAACTTTTTACAAAAATATGAGACAAAAAATGCAAGAAAAAAAGTTATAGGAACAAATTGAGACCTGAACAAAAGTTATGGGACCAAAAGTGCACTTTAACCAATTTTTTCTCCAATTTTTGTTCATCAAATAATGATCTAGCTTTTTATTCACACTTTCTCTTATTATTTTTGCACATTGTTAGCCTTTGCAAACTTTAATTGTTTCTCTGTTGACCAAAAAAAAAAACTTTAATTGCTTCTCTTATTTTGAGACCAATGTTTTAATTTATTTTCTATTATTTAGGGACCTGGACAACTATAAGTTTCTATGTTTCCGATGGTAAGATTCCTTCTCTATAAAATTAAGTTTTCGCAATTTTGCTATAACTTTGGTATTTCATATATATAGACTAGAAATGCCCGATTGAAATTGCATTAAAAAAAAGGGTAAATTCAAGTTTGGTACTCTGTGGTTAGAGGCGGTTCCACTTTGGTACCCTGAAAAAATTTTTTTTGCATTTTGGTGCCCCGTAGTTTGCTCCGTTATCGAATTGGTCCCCTGTGCTTATTTTCTGTTAGGATTTAACAGAAAATGTGATTGTGACCACCTTAAAATGTCAAAAACCTCCTAACAAGTCTTCTCTTATGCGTTTAAGTCTTCTCCCTTTACTAAAAGGGATCAAAATATAAAGAAAATAAAAATTAAAGGGTACATTATGTACATCCAGCCCTTGTTGCTTCACGCCCCTACCATTTCCAAAAGATCCAGAAGTCGCAGCCTCACCGTCTTTCAAACCCACATCGAGATTACTAGCAACAATCTCATCATGGAAACCCATAATTAACTATTTAAAATCATATAGGGTTTGAAATTTGGAAATGCTTTAATATTTCTGCCTATGAAACTTCATGTGTAAGACAAATATTTGGGTCTGACTCAATTTTAGGCCGATTCAATTGTGTTTTGTGGTCCGGTTCGGTTGGTTTAGGTGACTAGGATACCAAAGTGACATTTAAGCATTTAACGTTCACATCATCAAGTAATTTAATGGAGGGACTAAATAGTTGACGATTATGATAAATGAGAGACTGAGTAGTACCTATTTCAATAAATGGAAGACCAAATTGTTGACACAGTAAAAAAGATGAACCACATAGTAAGTTCAAGCCAAATCCAAAAGATCATAAAAGAAAAAAAAGGCAAAGACAAATCAGGGGATGGGGAAGTAATTAAAAGTAGTAGGCAATAGTTGATGATCAGCACGAGCATTTGCTGATCTTGGACGTGATGAAGTCCCCAATTATCAAAGCGCATACGAAGATTAAAACTTTTAAATCCAAAATAATTTTAGTAAAAAAATATCAAAGATAATATTTAATCTGATCCAAATTGACATTAATTGTTCCTTTCATTTCTTATGTTACTTTCATCACATAGTTTTCTATTTTTAAAAAATGCTTTCACAAACGAAAGCTCGAGCTTTCACACCTTTGATCTGTCACGAAGTGAAAAAATTATTGTCTTTAAAATAAAGCCATCCAACGACGATCAACAATGGAGATGACAAGTTGAGCGCTACATAGAATAGCCCTTTTAAAAGAAAATATAATATTTCTTTTCACTTTCTTTTCATATTTAGGATAATTTATAACTTATGATAAAAAAAATTAAAATAAACAGTATTTCTTGGGAAGAAAATTTAACAAATACCTCCGTAGTTTATTTAATTAACACTACTAGTCCTAGATAGTATATATGAATTTCATATACTACTAGATTCATAATTTTCCTCTACTCTGTCTTGCAGTTTTAATGTATATAGTAATAGTTCATGCCCTAAAAGTAGCTTTGGGGGCACCTTGTGTCATCATTCTTTTGTGCTGCAAATGGCGGAAAAGGCACCAATCCATGTATCACAACATCGAAGAATTTCTACAAAATAACTATAGCCTAATGCCAATAAGGTATTTCTATAAGGACATCAAGAACATGACTCATGGTTTCAAGGACAAACTTGGTGAAGGTGGCTTTGGAGCTGTTTTCAAAGGAAAGCTCCGAAGTAAACAACTAGTAGCTGTGAAGATGTTGATTAGTAAGTCTAAAAGCAACAATGGTCAAGATTTTATGAGTGAGGTTGGCACAATCGGAAGGATTCATCATGTCAACGTTGTGCGTCTTATAGGGTATTGTGTTGAAGGGACAAAGCGTGCTCTTGTCTATGAATTCATGTCCAATGGATCTCTTGACAAACACATTTTCTCTAAAGAAGATTTAGCCTTGAGTTTGGACAAGATCTTTGAGATTTCCATTAGAGTGGCACAAGGGATTGCTTATCTACATGAGGGTTGTGACATGAGGATTCTTCATTTTGATCTCAAACCTCACAATATCCTTTTAGATGAGAATTTTAAGCCAAAGGTATCAGACTTTGGACTTGCAAAGCTTTATCCTGTGGATGAAAGCATTGTGCCCTTGACTGCAGCAAGAGGAACCATAGGATATATGGCTCCAGAATTATACTACAAAAACATTGGAGGTGTTTCCTACAAAGCTGATGTGTATAGTTTTGGTATGTTGTTATTGGAAATGGCAGGAAGGAGGAGAAATTTGAATGCATATGCAGAGAATTCAAGCCAAATCTACTTCCCCTCGTGGGTTTATCATCAGTTCATTATGGGAAATGAGGTGGAGATAATAGATGCAAGTGATGAGGAAAAGAAACTAGTGAAGAAAATGATCATAGTGGCTTTCTGGTGCATACAGATGAAACCAACCGATCGTCCATCCATGAAGAAAGTAGTAGAAATGCTTGAAAGTGATGCTGAATGTCTACCAACACCTCCTAAGCCTTTCATATCAGTGGCAGATCTACCATCAGATAATGTTTTAATCCAGACAAAATCATTAGTACATTCACTTGATTCAGATGATTCAGAAAAATCAGAGTTAGACTCAGATAGTCTAATTATGAATGCAACTTAGAATGAAGACCGTGATGATATTCCAATTATCAAGTATGGTTACTCATTTACTTTTATATAGACCATCAAGCATAGTTCACTATTTGTAGACATAATGTAGTTATCATTGCTTTGTTTTCCATGCTATTTTATATGTCTGCCACAAGTTTTAGGGCGATCTTTTTCTGGAGATGGGAGGCATAAAACTTGAATTCATTCTTAGATGAAGTACATTGGCCCTTGGAAATTATTTGATCGTTTGTAAATTAGATGAATGTATATATTATTGTTTAATCGGCATATTACTTTAATAAGCTCTCTTCAAAAATCACTAGTGCTAAGAGAAAAACAAAATAACTAAAAACAGAGCAATGCTATCCTTCACAGTTATATGAAGTTTAGCAATCTGCACAAAGTCTCTACCTAGCTAACCTTTCACTTATAAGACATACAAATTGTTCTTGAGCTTCCTGCACATCCAGTTTCAGTAAGGCTTTATCTGTTTAGCATAGACTACAAAAGTTTCGCATGAACGTCAAATTCTAAGACTTGTTAGTTCATCCTCACCTTCCTCAGCTTTCACTTTCAATATCTTTTGTAATGCCTCTTTTCTTAGCTGTCCCTCATTTACATTGATCACTCATACTTTTTATTATACACCAAAATTTTTTATTTCTGCATTTCCCATTCAAAGTGGGATTGAACTGAGTTTGTGCACAATGCACTATCCTTTGTCTATTTTCATAAATGGCTGTAATTTTACACATTGAACATCATTAATCTCCAGGTATAATCATATGCTTGTTCTTCTTCACAGTAGCTATCATCACAATCTTTGGCCTTTACAAGATACACAAGTTAAAGGAAAACTTTGAAATAAAGTTGGAGAAATTTTTGGAAGATTACAGAGCTCTCAATTCACAGAGGAGCTTGATCATGGAGCATATGGTAAAGTGTTCAAAGGGAAACTCTCCAATGTTATCTGTATTGCTGTGAAGAACCTCAATGATTCTAAAGGTAATGGAGAAGAGTTCATCAATGAAGTGGGAACAATGAATAGATAAATTTCTTGCTTCCTCTTTTGTTTCCTTTGTTTGTGTTATAGTTTCCTAACTTTTCTATCATTGATTGCTAAGTTGGCAATTTTGCATGCAGTGGCTACTTTTTTGCAATTAGATATTACATGAATGATGTGTAAAAGTAGTTGGGAAATAACATTATTCATAGGTATAAATAAATGTAATATATACTACTAGATTTTCATAATTTCTTATTTTCTGTTTTCCAATTTTATTTAGAATTTTTTTCTCATGTACTGCCGTACTACCTTTCTACTTACGAATTTACATCACCATTCCCATTAGGTTTGGTGATTGTAGTCGTGTTTCATGGGCTAAAGTAGCTTTTGGGGTACCTTGTGTCATTATTCTTTTATTCTGTAAATGGTGAAAGGGACACCACTCCATCTATTAGAATATTGAAGAATTTCTACAAAATAACAATACTCTAATGCCAATAAGGTATTCCTACAAGGACATCGAACATAACTCATGGTTTCAAGGACAAACTTGGTGAAGCTGGCTTTGGAACTGTTTTCAAAGGAAAACGCTGAAGTAAACAATTAGTAGCTGTGAAGATGCTGATCAGTAAGTCTAAAAGCAATCATGAACAAGATTTTATGAGTGAGGTTGGCACAATTGAAAGGATTCATCATGTCAACATAGAACGTCTTATTGGATATTCTGTTGAAGGCAAAAAGCGTGCTCTTGTCTATGAATTCATGCCTAATGGGTCTCTTGACAAATACATTTTCACCAAAGAAAATTTAACCTTGAGTTTGGACAAGATTTATGAGATTTCCATTGGAGTGGCTCAAGGGATTGCTTAATTACATGAGGATTGTGATATGCGTATTCTTTATTTTGACCTCAAACCTCACAATATTCTTCTTGATGACAACTTCAAACCAAAAGGTATTAGACTTTGGACTTGCAAAGCTTTATCCTGTGGATGAAAGCATTTTGCTCTTGACTGCAGCAAGAGGAACCATAGGATACATGGGTCCAGAATTATACTACAAAAACATTGGATGTGTTTCCTACAAAGCCGATGTTTAAAGTTTTGGTATGTTGTTATTGGAAATGGCAAGAAGGAGGAGGAATTTGAATGCATATGCCGAGAATTCAAGCCAAATTTACTTCCCTTCATGGGTTTATCATCAATTTATTGCTGGAAATGAGGTAGAGATAACAAATGCAAGTGATGAGGAAAAGAAAGTAGTGAAGAAAATGATCATAGTGGCCTTTTGGTGCATACAGGTGAAGCCAACAGATAGGCCATCCATGAAGAAAGTGGTGGAGATGCTTGAAGTGAAGTTGAGTGTCTACCAACACCTCCTAAGCCTTTCATATCAGTGGCAGATCTACCATCAGATAATGTTTCAATTCATACAAAATCATTGGTACATTCACTTGATTCAGATGATTCGGCAAAATCAGAGTTAGAATCATAAAGTCTAATAATGAATGCAACTTAGAATGAAGAGAGTGATCATATTCCAAAAGATTTTGTTACCTTAGCTCATTCAGTTGTATCGTAATGAGATTCTGATAATTAAAAAAAAAGGAAAAATTAATAGATTTAGAGTCTTTAATGTTTTGTTTTTGGTATTAAATTTTCGTTGACTGAAAAAGATTTTGAAGTTATGGAAATCAGATAAAAAGAAGAATTGAACACTAATACCACAGACAAAAGGAATGACAATAACACGGAACAGAAACACAAAATAGACTTATAATAGAAAATTTCTCCACGGGTCACAAGTCATATTTTCTTGGAACCAACAAGAAACAGAGCATTGTAAAATGAGTATGAAAAAAAACACTTACTTACTGGAAATGTCGAGTGATGAAGATGTGAAACTCCAATTAGCTGATGAATCTGACTCGATGGTGGATGGATAGCGCAGAATTCCTACAATGCAGAATCCCTAACTCTTGGATTTTGTATTTTCATTTTTCAATTTGGGAATTGTTTGATGCGTTTCGCGCAAGGCAGTCAAGATCTAGATTTAAATTGGAAGGTCGTACGATCTTACGATCTTGCAAGGCCAATTTTAGTTAAATCGGATGCAGGATCGATTTTGACCAAGATCTGAGTAAGATCTAGATTTAAATCGTAAGATCGGTAAGATCGTACGATCTTACCGATCTTGTAAACTTTTTTTTTAAGCTTTTTTTTTTTAAAAAAAAGGCCCAAAAACAATTAAAAACTTTTAAAAAGGTCCCAAAAACACTTTAAACAATTCCACAAAGGCCCAAAAGCATTTAAAAACTTTCAAAAAGGTCCAAAAACACTTTAAACAATTCCACAAAGGCCCAAAAACATTTAAGAGACTTTCAAAAGACCATAAAACTTTCAAAAAGGTCCCAAAAACACTTTAAACAATCCCACAAAGGCCCAAAAATATTTAAAAGACTTTCAAAAAGGTCAAAAAACACTTTAAACAATTCCACAAAGGCCCAAAAACATTTAAAAACTTTCAAAAAGGTCCAAAAACACTTTAAACAATTCCACAAAGGCCCAAAAACATTTAAGAGACTTTCCAAAAGACCCTAAAACATTTTAAAACTTTCAGAAAGGCCCTAAAACGTTTTAATGACTTCCAAAAGACCCTAAAATGTTTTAACAACTTTCAAAAAAAGTCCAAAAATATTTAAGAGACTTTCCAAAAGACCCTAAAACATTTTAAAACTTTCAAAAAGGCCCTAAAACGTTTTAAACACTTAAAAAAAAGAGCCCGGCCAAAATGCGGTGTTCACAAGTACAAACCACTTAGGCTTGAAGTTTAGGCTTGAAGTTTTTTTTTTTTTTTAGATTTCAATCACTAATTCACTACTTATAATTAAGTTTGTTGTCTTTTTATTTTTATTTTTTCAGGTATGAAGATGTTGTTGCTTTGTTTTTGTTAGCGTTTGACTGAACTTTTGTTAGCTTTTTGTTAGAAATGGGAGATGTTGTTGCTTATTATATATATTTATATATACATACTCATAAGTTATAAGATGAATTTATGACTTATGAGCATTTATATATATATATATATATACACATAAATAGATATTAGTAATTGTTTATATGATTTATATAATATTTTTTTAGGAAATTCATAGGATCTTACGATCCTCGATTCGATCTTACGATTCGATCTATCTTATGCTCCTTCCGATCTTGAGTAAGATCTCGATCTTGACTGCATTGGTTTCGCGTTTTCACTTTGGCTCTAGCGCCTTAATTATTTCCGAAAATAAAAAACAGCACTACTCATTAAAGAAGGTCAAATGGTGATTTTGGTCCTAAATAATACTCTAATGTTCATTTTGGTCAAATATGTTTCAAAATGTTCAAGTTAGTCCAAAATGTTGGCAAAATGTTCATTTTGGAATTAAATATTGGTAAAATGTTCATTTTGGTCACAAACTATTGAATTTGATCATATTTCTTTTGTCTCTCATTTCAAGTTCAAATGATTTATTAAAAGGAACTCATAGGCCGTAACTTTAAATTCGTCGCATTCAAATTTGAAACAAGAAAGATATGATCAACTTTGCTTGTTTGACCATGAAACGAGTGATCTACTCATAGAAGAAGAAGAAGAGAAGGAGGAGAGGAGACTGCCTATTATCAACTTTGTATTTTTTTTTTCTTGTTTTTTCCGGGTGAAATCAAATGTAACTCTAATTTATTTCTTTTTTTTACGTTTTGATCCTACTATAAAAGGAAACGAACCTTAAGATAAAAAAAAAAAGCTCTTGGGGAATGAAAATCAATTTTCTCTTTTTTTTTTTTTTACAGAAAAAGTAGATTAAAATTGGCTAGAGACTATGAGTAATTAAGTGATATAGTTATACGTAATGATCACTCCCTCCTCCTAGCTAGCAAGAATATGAGTAATTCATACATACGACGACGGACAATTAATGCACGTAGCATTTATAGAGACACATACGCGGTTGTGGACTTTAATTTGTAGTGAATAAACACTGCTATATATATATTTCACTTGATTGCATTTTTGACTGAGTCAATGGGAATGCATGGCCGGTAACACTAATTAAATTGTGTTGTGTGATTTATGTACAAGTCTTGATAGTTGTGTGGCTCATTGATAGGTCTTCTTCTGCAATTAATCAAACCACAGACAGATACAGCAGTAGTCCAATCCAAAAGAACGAAAAAGACGCTATGAATTATTCAAGAAGGTTCAAGAACAAAGAAACAATCCTGTTCGAACCAGGGAGCTCCAAGACCTAAAGATCTTAATCACAATTCAGCTCCCCAATACATTGCCCTCAACAAACTATATAATACTGCAATACTCATAACAAACTAACAGACTCAAACTCGTGGTCCCTGCATCACGTAATCCTGATGCCATTTTGGTGCCCGACGTGAACGTTGTGTTCTTCCATCCAATGTCTCACGTGCCTCACTTCCTGACTCAGCATTAATTTCCACGTCATCCGCTGTTGCCACGTCCTCAGCCACCTCATTCGTATCAATACTTCCCTCTTTGAAAACAACCTTGTCCTCAAGGTTGAGTTGGGGAAATAGCAATTTCAAAGTATCCCACACCTCCCAAGTAGCCTCCTCACGTGGAGCATTGCTCCATTCAACCAAGACCTGTTTTCTGACTTCTCCCTCCACCTCCACTTGGCGCTGGTCAATGATGGCGACTGGAAATGCAGTAAAGGGCTCTAGTTGTGCAGGCAAAGGCTCCACAACAGTAGGCGGATGACCATGAAATGGACGCAATACCGAGACATGAAACACGTCATGTATGCGACTCGTGGATGGTAGAAGTAGCTTGTAAGCCACAGCACCCACCTTGGCCAACACCTGAAAAGGTCCATAAAATTTCTTAGAAAGCTTATAACTCAAGCGTTTTGCCACAGAAACCTGCTTGTACTGTTTGAAGCGCAATAAGACCCAATCCCCCACTTCAAATGCTACATCACGTCTCTTGGCATCAGCTCGATCCTTCATATTCCGCTGTGCCACCTGCAAATTTGCCCGTAACTGATCACGCAATTCATTGCGTTGCCTGACTAAATCTGCCACAGCATCCACAGTAGTCGGAGTATCCATCACAGTAGGAATCACAGAGGGATTAAAACCATAAAGAGCTTGGTACGGAGTCATTCCCGCGGAACTATGAAAGGAAGAATTGTACCAAAATTCTGCCCAAGCTAGAAAATGAATCCAATCCCTAGGATGCTCACTAGTAAAACAACGAAGGTATTGTTCCAAACAACGATTAACAACCTCCGTTTGGCCGTCCGTTTGAGGATGATACGTCGTACTATAATGCAGCTCTACCCCACTATGTTTCATCAATTGCCTCCAAAAAGCACTCATAAAAATAGAATCACGATCCGTAATAATATGCCTCGGAAAGCCATGTAATTTCACAACATGCTTCACAAAGTCAGCGGCTACAGAACTACCAGAAAAATGGGGTTTCAAAGCAATAAAATGTGCACCTTTTGTCAACCTATCTACAATGACCATGACAGCAACAAATCCGTGAGAACTCGGCAATGCAATAACAAAATCCATTGTTAATTCTTCCCATGGCCGATTAGGAATTGGTAAGGGTTGCAGCAGACCACCAGCTCTCTGAGTTACTGACTTATTCTGCTGACACACAACACAAACTTTCACGAAATCCATAACTGTCGCACGAAGTTGTTTCCAGTAAAAAACAGCAGCAATTGCTTTATATGTCTTTGTTACTCCCCCATGACCCCCCATTGGTGTGGCATGAAAATAAGCAATAATCTGCTTCTGCAAATCTTCATCCCGTGGAACATATAACCGATCCTCATAAAACAACAATTCACCCCTGACAGCAAACTCTGCACTCAACTCCCCATTCCTACATTGCTCAATTAATCGTGTCATTTCAGGATGAGAACGATGTACCTCTCGCAGTCTATCAAAAATCGAATGTTGCACTGCTGTAATAGCCATCAAATGAACCTGAGCTCCCAAATTCTCGTCCCTGCGCGACAGAGCATCGGCAACCATGTTGGTCTTGCCGGATCGATAGACCACTTCAAACTGAAAACCCATCAGTTTTGCCAAATAGCATTGTTGTTCCGGGGTCTGAACGACCTGATACATCAATTCTCGAAGACTCCGATGATCTGTTTTAATGATGAAATGGCGACCTAACAGATAATGACGCCACTTGAGGACAGATTGTGTCACGGCATATAACTCACGAACATAAGCTGAAGCTACCACCAGTGTACTAGACAATTTCTTACTAAAATATGCTAGTGGATGCCCATCCTGTGACAAAACAGCACCTATCCCCTTCCCAGACGCGTCAGTTTCCACCACAAAAGTCTTGGTAAAGTCTGGTAATCGCAGCACTGGTGTTTCAGTCATAGCTTTCTTCAAAATTTCAAAGGCATCCTGAGCTTCCACATTCCAACTAAATTGATTCTTTTTAAGTAAATCGGTAAGAGGAAACGCAATTTGAGCATAGTTGCGCACAAACTTCCGATAATAACCTGTTAAGCCCAAAAATCCCCGTAATTGTTTCACCGTGCGAGGTTGTGGCCAGTCAAGAATAGCTGCGATTTTCTTCTGATCAACTTGCACCCCTGCTTGGCAAATAACATGGCCCAAATATTCCATGGAAGGTTGTCCAAAGCTGCACTTGGACAATTTCGCATAAAATTCATTGTCAAGTAATACTTGCATCACTACCCTTAAATGCTCCTCATGAGTGACAAGAGTAGGACTGTACACCAAGATATCATCAAAGAAAACAGTCACAAATTTTCTAAGATATGGCTTGAATATCTTGTTCATGGTAGCTTGAAAAGTAGACGGCGCATTTGTCAAACCAAACGGCATAACAACAAACTCGTAATGGCCAATATGAGTCCGAAACGCTGTCTTATGAATGTCCTCTTCCCGCATCCGTATTTGATGATATCCGGCACGTAAATCCAATTTGGAAAACCATGTCGAACCATGTAATTCATCCATAATTCCATCAACGGTCGGAATAGGGAACTTATCCTTGACCGTAGCGTCATTGAGAGCTCTATAATCAACACAAAAGCGCCATGAACCATCTTTCTTCTTGACCAACAACACTGGAGATGAATATGAACTTTGGCTCTCACGAACAACACCTGTTTGTAGCATCTCCTCCACTAGTCGCTCAATCTCCGTTTTTTGAAACTGTGGATACCTATACGGACGTACATTTATAGGCCCCTTGCCCGGAAGCAATTCAATCCGATGGTCCACACTACGCTTTGGAGGTAACTGCTTTGGTTCTTGAAAAACCACATCAAATTCCTTCAACACACGCTGCAATTCCTGTGGCACCTGGAGTTCCTGCGTACCCTGGGAATGATCAACCTGAAATTGCGCCACTGTAGTACGTTCCAACGTGTACAAGCCAGCCACAACATTTTGCTCCATCAACTTGGACAATTGACGACTCTGCAATGGTTCAATATCCAACAACGGCTCACCCTGAAGCTGAATTTTCTGGTTGTCTAACATAAAAGTCAAAACTCGACGTCGAAAATTAGCCATAATAGTCCCTAACTCAGCCAACCACTGAACCCCTAAGACAATATCACAGCCTGCGACTTCCAACAAATACACATCAGCCTTTATTCTCGCTTCTTGAATCGATAACGGCAACTGTTCACACTTATACGAACACCTTAAACGCGTACCATCTCCAGTAGCTACATCAAATGCTTCAACGCTTGTCAAAGGCAATTTCAATCTCCGCGCGACACTAGCACGAATGAAATTATAAGTACTTCCACTGTCAATAAGAATAGTCAACGACTCTTTCTTGTAGTAACCAACCACCCGCAACGTTTTAGGATGGAATTCTCCTTCTATGGCATTCAAACTCACGGCTGGAGTAAGCATCATAACTTCATTGTTAACATCCATATACTCCTCTTCTCCATCAGAACTTCCATGCATAATCTCCTGTAGCTCTTCTTGTCCCAACAGAAGGCAGAATGTAGGCTTACATTGATGACCACGACTGTACTTAGCATCACAATAGTAGCAAAGGCCTTTTTCTCTTTTAATTTTCAACTCTGCAGCAGACAATCTTTTCCACACAGGTTCAGATTGTGATGTACTTCCCCCACTTGGCTTCACTGTAGTAGCAGTAGACTTACTATTGGAACTAGGACTCCCAGTCGATACATTAACAAAGCCATACGAAGACCCTGTGCCCTTATTCCAACTGCTAGTCGACAACTTAGTGCCTCCACCTTTAAAAGTATGTTGCATCTTCTTGTGTTTCCGCTCATGAATTTTAGCTACTGCCACAGCCTCCTTATAAGTGGAAGGTCGATTGAGTAACACTTCATCCTGCAAAGGATCCTGCAAAGGATCCTGCAAACCGGCAATAAAAAAACTGATCATCCAATCATCAGTCACACCCTTCACCTTCGTGGCTACTGACTCAAAACGAGACTGGAAATCCTCCACAGATCCTTCCTGCACCAGTCTTTTAAGCTCCATCTTAGGATCATCATAAATCGTATTGGAGCTGTTTTCAAGAACATCACTCATGGTTTCAAGGACAAACTTGGTGAAGGTGGCTTTGGAGCTGTTTTCAAAGGAAAGCTCCGAAGTAAACAACTTGTAGCTGTGAAGATGTTGATTAGTAAGTCTAAAAGCAACAATGGTCAAGATTTTATGAGTGAGGTTGGCACAATCGGAAGGATTCATCATGTCAACGTTGTGCGTCTTATAGGGTATTGTGTTGAAGGGACAAAGCGTGCTCTTGTCTATGAATTCATGTCCAATGGATCTCTTGACAAACACATTTTCTCTAAAAAAGATTTAGCCTTGAGTTTGGACAAGATCTTTGAGATTTCCATTGGAGTGGCACAAGGGATTGCTTATCTACATGAGGGTTGTGACATGAGGATTCTTCATTTTGATCTCAAACCTCACAATATCCTTTTAGATGAGAATTTTAAGCCAAAGGTATCAGACTTTGGACTTGCAAAGCTTTATCCTGTGGATGAAAGCATTGTGCCCTTGACTGCAATAAGAGGAACCATAGGATACATGGCTCCTGAATTATACTACAAAAATATTGGAGGTGTTTCTTACAAAGCTGATGTGTATAGTTTTGGTATGTTGTTGTTGGAAATGGCAGGAAGGAGGAGGAATTTGAATGCATATTGTGAGAATTCAAGCCAAATTTACTTTCCTTCTTGGGTTTATCATCAGTTCATTGCCGGAAACGAGGTAGAGATAACATATGCAAGTGATGAGGAAAAGAAAATAGTGAAGAAAATGATCACAGTGGCCTTTTGGTGCATACAAATGAAGCCAACGGATAGGCCATCCATGAAAAAAGTGGTGGAAATGCTTGAAAGTGAAGTTGAGTGTCTACCAACACCTCCTAAACCATTTATATCTATGGCAGATCTACCATTTGACAATGCTTCAATTCATACAGAATCATTGGATCCTTCACTTGATTCAGATGATTCGGCAAAATCAAAGTTAGAATCTGATAGTCTAATTATGAATGCTGCTTAGAATGAAGAGAGTGATCATATTCCAAAATTAAAATATGGTTACTTATTTGATACTTTAGCTCTTTCATAAATGTGTACTGTTATATAGAACATCAAGCATACTTCACTGTATGTAGAGATAATGTAGTTATCATTGCTCTGTTTTCCATGCTATTTTATATGTCTGTCACAAGTTTTCAAGGTGAATGTATAATTAGCTGAAGTACATTGGCCCTGGGAAATTATTTGATAGTTTGAAAATTTGATGAATGTATATAATATTTAGTTAGTACGTGAATTGAATATAACTTAAAGCTCTTATAAAAATACCTAGTGGAAAGAGAAAAATAAAATAAATTAAAACAGAGCAATGCTATCCTTCTCAGCCATATGATATTTAGCAATCTGCACAAAGTTTCTACCTACTCTTTCACTTATGAGACGTAGAAATTGTTGTTGAGCTTCCTGTATATCCAGTTTTCTGCAAGGATTTATCGATCAGTTTAGAGTAGACAACAAAATTTCCGCGTGACCATCAAATTTTAGAGTTGTTAATTCATGCTCAGTCCATAAACCTTACATTTGTTGATCCCTCGACGCAGAAGATTGCACTTCAAATATGATCTATGAGCGTTAGTCGTTTCCATGTTTCTGTATTTCATTTGGTTGTTGGTGAAATTTGAGGATTGAGTTCTGATTTTATTGCCATCAATCTTCAGAGACAGAGACTGAAGCAAGAATTAGATTAGGGTGATTCTGTACAGGTTATTATGTTACAGTTGTCATCATGTTAAGTTTTAATATATTAAATATATGTGGATAACATTTAAGTGTTATCTTCTTTGTCGGAAGCACATGAGCTGCAGGTTTGTTGGAAATTAAAATCAGACAAAGCTGCAAACATTTACCTGGACTTGGTTTTTGAAGAGAGTATGGTACTTCAAATGTAATTTTAGCTAGCTGGTAATCTGGTGCGGAATTTAGTTAATTCTGTTAAGTGGCCGTTGAGTCTTTTTCCTATTCTTCCTTACTGTACTCTCCTCTATAAATACTCAGCTTGTAATCATTCTCAATAATGCAATATATTGAGTATTTTACAGATTAGTTCTATTTCAGTTCTATTTCTGTTCTGTTTTGCTAATTAATTTCTTACTTCACAATGTTTCTTTTGTTTATGTAATTTTTCCTGACATGAAGTTAGATCATTGGAAGTTGGCACGTAGTTACTACATAATCTAAAGTTAGAACCACAAAAATGTTTTAAGGTATACAAATTAATTGCCATCAATCTCCAGAGACAGAGACTGAAGCAAGAACTAGTGAAGAAAATGATCATAGTGGCCTTTTGGTGCATAAAAATGAAACCAATCGATCGTCCATCTATGAAGAAAGTGGTAGAGATGCTTGAAAGTGAAGTTGAGTGCCTACCAACACCTCCTAAACCTTTCATATCAATGGCAGATCTACCGTCAGACAATCCTTTAACCCATATAAGCTCATCAATAAATTCACTTGATTCAGCAAAATCAGAGTTAGAATCAGATAGCCTAATTATGAATGCAACTTAGAATGGCGAAAGTGATGATATTCCTGCTATGAGATATGGTTACTCATTTGATGTTTTTGCTCTTTCATAATATTGTACTGTGATATAGATTTAGACCAAGCAGCATAGTTCACTGATTGTAACCAATGAGGTTATCATTGCTTTGATTTCCGTTCGATTGTTTTTATGTCTGTCAATAGTTTTTGGGTAACCATTTTTGGGAAATTCTTGATAGTTGAGTTTAATTTTTGTAGAGTCTATTAATAGTTGAGTTTCTTTTTTTTTTCAATAGGTATATTATGAAATTCTAATTAACAAATCATTGCTTAAGTTGTAAATTGATATTTTTAAAGTTAAACATCAAAGTTAAAGTAACTTGCAAATTCATGATTAAACAAGTTTGCAAACTTTACAATACGAGGGTAAACAAATTAAAATCAGACAAACCTGCAAACATATATATGGACTTGGTTTTGCTGATAAATTTCTTGCTTCATCATTGTTTCTTTTGTTTGTGTTTTAGTTTACTGACATGAAGTTAGATCATTGGCACGTAGTGACAACATACTCTGAAGTTAGAACCACAAAAATGTTTTAAAGTATACAATTTAATTGCCATCAATCTACAGAGACTACTATTGCTTGATGAAGTAGCCGCCTCTCTCTAAACCTAAACCTAGCCGCCTCCACTACCACTTCTATCTTGGACTACTATTGCTTTGGAGCAGTAGCCTTCTCCTCCCACTATTTCAAACGCTCATCTTCTCTTCACCGCTTCCGGGTCATGGTTCTACTGCCTTCGGGTCGTGCTTTTCTCCGGCTTCGGGTCGTGTTCTCCACTTCTCTTTTTTCTTCAATAAACTCAGATCTCAGTCTCCTTGTGGTTTTCGTGTCAAATTTGATTATGTTTTTCTAATTTTGAATCCTTTGCAAAGTTTGCAACATCTATTGTTGAATAGTTTGTAATAGAGAGAAGAAAAGAAGTCCCACATTGGACAATTCAAAAGATGCTTGTAGGTATATATTATAGAATCTATAATATGTTGTTGATTAAATATATATATATATGTGGCATATATATATATATTAAAAGACTTGGAAATAAACAGACATGTCTGTTAAAAATAGATAGTTGTGTCTATGGTGTGAAGTTGATGCCTCCCATCTTATAGTGGTGATGGTAAACAATTTATTGACAACATATTTTGTGATGATTTTCATCCTCAAGATTTATTCCTTATAGGATCAGTGCTCAAGATATGTTATGTTTCGTATAGAACTTATTTATGCACAATTCATCAAGGTTTACTTTTTATGCTTCTTCTGTGGTTTCATTTTTGAAATTTTTTAACGATTATAAGTGTCGTTTGGCTTTTATCTAATATATTTTCCTTGTTTATATAAAAAAAAAGAATATAATGAAGCATATATAGACACATAGGGTGTGAATAAACAATGACGTACATTGCTATATATTCACATGATTGCATTTCGTGTTGACTGACTCATTGGGAATGAGAGGACACTAAATTGTGTTGTGTGTTTTATGTATGAGTATTGCCAAGTCCTTACTGCAATAACTAAGAAACTACGATCGAGGCTTAATTATATTATACATGAATTACAACCACTCAGCATACAATTTGTTCAAAGTCTTTTTATTGTAGTCACTTTCAAGGACTGAAAACCAGCTAGGCTAGTTGTTGGAAAGTAGCTGATGTTATTATTACTTTCTTACAATCTTTGGCCTTGATCTCTACTTCAAAGAACAGGAGAAAATACTACTAAATTCTATGGAGATAGATGAATAGTGACTAGAGTCCTTCCTGGCATTTGGCGTGAAAGAAAAATTAGTGAACCCCACCACGTTCCTTGCAATTTGAGTTTCATTTGGATCGATCTTGTTTCACACTTAACGGTATTTAATTATTATTTATGTGTTGGCTCAGTCTGCTCTTAACTCAACCTCAAATTATATAATGGACATAGATGAATGCATGACTGGAGCAGAAAGAATAGGAGAGAGAGTAAGAGAAACTGCTAAATAAGACACTAGTTAAGTTGTAAAATTGGAATTTTAAATAGAAATTTTAAGACACAAAAAGGTATATATGGACTGTTAAATTACAAAGCATGCAACAAAAAAAAAATTGGTTGTTAAACTAACTTGTAAGTTCTTAATTATAGAACAGGAAATCAAACATCAAACCATTGCTCTTGAAACAATGCATATTATAGCTGGCCACTTGGTAACAAAGAAACAAAGAAAATGACATCGAACCCAAAAATCTTCCAGATGTAGTTAGGACGCCAAAGACACAAAGGATTTGATTTCGTGTGTGATGCGTAGCTTTTAAAGGAAAGGGATCTATTATTCTATATAAAATATTAAGTAAAACTCCAAAAATAAATACTACAATTACGGGATATGAATTAGACCTCAGGATGGCCCAAGAGCTAAAACCCCCGATAAGGCACACCGAACCATCATCCCACCAATGCTCGACTATGTCGCCCAGAAACCAAACAACATCCTTTACGCGTCAGCACCAAAAACCGTTAAAGGAGCGAGTAATGCCCACGCACGATCGAGTAGGGGACCACTCTACGCAACAATCCTATGACAGTGACCTCTGAAGAGACTATAAATAAGAGAATCCTCCAAGTAGTCCTGTTCATGGGCCTCAAAGCCCGCCCGACTTGAGTAGTTCGGCCCGAAAGCCCGAGGGTGAATAATATGTATATATTTTATAATTTTAAAATATATAGTATAAAATGTATATCTATATTATTATATTACAAAAAAAATTGTCAATAATATATATTATATACTATATACTATATAAAATTTGTAGGACAATATGAGTTTAGAGAAAAATAGGATAGTTGTATATATTATATTGTATATAATTATATATTTTATATAATAAAATATTTTATATTTCATAAAATAAAATATTTGTTATATATAATATAATTATTAATCAAACTATATATTAGAGTTAAAAAAAGTTGAAATTGAATATGAGTGGAAAATAATTAATAACACGCTATGGAGCATGGACACTGACACGGACACGGGACACGACACGGACACGGATACAGCGACACGTCAAACTCTCAAAATTACTTGACACGACACGGCATATATTTATATATATAAATAATTAAATATTCATAGTTTTTAATGAAAAAATTAAAAATTAAAATTTTTATTCATAATATATGTCATATCTATTATTATTTTCTCTTGCCTATCATGTTAAAGTTACAAAAAATTGATTTATATTCTAAAATTTATGGATATGTGTCGTGTCGGTGTCATACGAGTGTCGGACACTGACACGTGTCTGACACGGCGACACGCCTTCAAAATGAAGTGTCCATGCTTCCTAGATAACACGTCATACAAAATTATGTTTGTTGTGTAAATTTAAAAAATTTATAGATTATAAATTTAAGTTGTTTTTATTGTAACTTAAATTTTATTGTGTGATTCTTTTTATGGATAAATTATAGAATAAAAAATATGTAATGAAATATTTAATCAATTGAGTATATAATTTTAAAAAAAAATTAGTCTGAATAAAAAACGCTCATATTTGTTAAAAATGACCCAGCCTAGCCCGAATTATCGAAAATGTACTTAGGCCTACTTTTTAAGTGTTATTATAACTTAAAATATCATCCCGTATTTTAATGAGTCCAGCTCAGGTTTACCCTTAGGTATGAAGGATTATGATATATTCAGATCACTGTTACTCTATCCAAATACTCCCTCCGTTCCTATATATCTTATGTTTAAGGTAAATACACACAGACCAAGAAAATGATTAGCTCACCTAAAATGAAGAAAAAAATGAGGTAAGAAGACTAAACTATCCCTATTAAATTACTTGAAAATGTTTATTCATTTATGACTACTATATTTAATAGGGATAAAATGGTAAAAAAATAATTAATACTCTCTTGAAGTTGTAAAACATCATATATTTTGGAATACAAAAAGTTCTCCAGAAAAGCAGATATTCAGGAACAGAGGGAGTATTAATTTAGGCTTGGAAGGTATATTCGGGACAAAAATCCCTCATTTAAGTGTCTTGTGCGAACCCAGGAGCACGGGCGGGGAAGTGAGAGTATCACTATTAGTTAGTAGTCTTTTCAAAACCGTTTGATTCTCTCCTAATATCTTTTTGAAAACCAACAGGCTTAATTGCACATGAATAATTAGCAACGATTGACCAAACAATTAGTTCAAAAGTCTTGTATCAAACACTGAAATTGAAGTCCATACATAGTATGAAGGAAGCTGCAAGGTTGCTCCTAACATATCTCTCAGCTTTGACCGATATTATCTTAGGTATAGGCTGCTTGTTTCCAAAGTAATATATTAATGAGAGTCTGTTATTGGAAGAAAGACTTTTCTTGGTGTAATTAAGGGATAGAGCTTACTTTATAGATATTTGTGAAAGACGTCCTCTTGGCTTTCTATTTTTAACAGTCATTTTCCATTTAAGATGCAAGTCATTAAATTATAAGTAATAATCACTCCCTCCTAGCTATAGAATTTTCTTTAGAAAGTGACTACACTCCCATAATTAACTCCAATCAACTTGTTTGCATTTCGTTTTGACTGATGAGTCAATGAGAATGGGGACACTAAATTGTGTAGTGTGATTTATGTTTATGTATTGCAAAGTAGTACTTATTACTGCAATAACTAAGAAAAAACCTGGCTTAATTAAGCGGTTTAGAAATGATGAAATAGACAACGTGGCACCACATAAAATGCCTAGATACAATGAATGACATGGATTGATCAATGCAAGGGCACTGTAGTGGATTTGGCGCGAAAACTGATGTAGTAGATCTGGCCTCCCAACAAACACTCAATTAGTTGAAAAGTAATGTATTGTAGTCACTATCAAACACTTATAATTAAAGGTCCATGAGGGAAGCTGCAAGGTTGCTCCCAACATATCTTTCATTTTTGGCCGATATTCTCAACATATCAATGGCAGATCTACCATTAGACAATGCTTTGATCCATACAAACTCATCAGTAAATTCACTTGATTCAGATGATTCAGAAATATCAGAGTTAGAATGAAGAGAGTTTAATTATTAATGCAACATAGAATAAAGAAATATCAGAGTTAGAATGAAGAGAGTTTAATTATTAATGCAACATAGAATAAAGAGAGTGATGCCATTCCAATTATGAAATATGGCTACTCATTTGTAACTTTTGTTCTTTTAGAATTGTGTGTTGTGATATAGACCAACAAGCATAGTTCATTGTTTGTACACATACTGGAGTTATCCTTGCTTTCTTTTCCGTGCTATTTTATGTTTGTCACTAGTTCTGGGGGTGAACCTTTTTTTCTGGAAATGGGAGGCATCTGGACTTGAGTTTATGCTAAGATGAACTGTTGACCCTTGGCAAGTAATTTGATAGTTTGAAAATTAGATTTATGCATATATTGTTGTTTAATAACCTTAATTAATCATAAATTATAGCTCTTGCATATATCACTAGCGGAAAAACCAAAATAAAATAATTTAAAACAAAGCAATGCAGCAATTATATCCTTCACAGAATCACAGTTATGTAATGGTTAGCAATCTGCACAAAGTCCCTAGCTATTCTTTCACTAATACAATATGAGGAAGAACAAATAAAGCAGACTAATTTGCAAACATAAATTTCAAAGCAAGCTA
The DNA here is from genome assembly GCA_003254925.1 of Chamaecrista fasciculata. NCBI lineage: Eukaryota > Viridiplantae > Streptophyta > Magnoliopsida > Fabales > Fabaceae > Chamaecrista > Chamaecrista fasciculata. The sequence goes on along the minus strand of QANZ01056593.1, from coordinate 81,232 downwards.
ATTTTTTATAAGGAACAATATATATATATATATATATATATATATATAAAATACCTTAACCAGTTCATTTTTTTTAAACCTTTGTTGACTGAATGACTTATACATCAATTATTGAGGTACTTAGCCTACGACTTATTCGAAGTGAGTGTTGTTGTGGTTTAAGGTTGAAAAGTCCACAAGAAACAGCAGGGAAGTTGTAAGATTCCTCCCAACACAAACTTTGCAAACTGTTACGGGCTTCACCACCACCACGCTACTAGCTCAAGTGGTACAAGGAGTGGGTGTTTGGGGTTGATAAGGGGGAGGTCCCCTGTTCGATTCCCAACACCCACACACTTGGGGGGATCCCCAAATGGGAGGGTGTAGACCCGCCGGGGGATAGACCCGCCGGGGGATAGACCCGCCGGGGGAAAAGGGCCCCGTCGTGGTGGTGAGGCCCCGTCGTGGTGGTGAGGCCTCGTCGTGGTGGTGAAGCCCGTAACACAAACAAACACTATGAATTATGAAGCACGGAATAATATGGAACATGTAAACTAGTTAGCATCTCTAATTAACTACTCTTTTGATCTTACCATGGCTAGAGTTCGATTCCCACAATTTTGCTTGTTATTGCTGCCACTACTGCTCTTTGCAGGTAGTGAAGCCCACCCTGAATGCCAGCAAACAAAGTGTGGTCATCACAATAGTTATCATCACAATCTGTGGCCTTTATATTAAAAAATACAAGTCAAAGAAAGATTTTGAAATAAAATTAGAAGTTTTTTTGGAAGATTACAGAGCTCTCAAGCCCACCAGATACTCATATGCTGACATAAAAAGGATCACGAATAAATTCACAGAGGAGCTTGGTCAAGGAGCTTATGGTAAAGTGTTCAAAGGAAAACTCTCCAATGATATCTCTGTGGCAGTCAAGATCCTCAATGATTCTAAAGGTAATGGAGAAGAGTTCATCAATGAAGTGGGAACGATGGGGGCAATCCACCATGTCAATGTGGTTCGCTTGGTTGGTTTCTGTGCTGATGGCTTCTGGAGAGCCCTGGTTTATGAATTCTTACCAAATGGTTCACTGGAAAAGTTTATATGCTCTCCAGAAAAGAAAACTCGCTTCCTTGGTTGGGATAAATTACAAGATATCGCACTAGGCATTGCCCGAGGGATCGAGTATCTTCATGAAGGTTGTGAGCAACAAATCCTGCATTTTGACATCAAGCCTCATAACATACTTCTTGATCAGAACCATAGTCCCAAAATTTCAGATTTTGGGCTGGCTAAATTGTGTTCCAAGGATCAAAGTGCAGTGTCGATGACAACAGCCAGAGGAACCATAGGATACATAGCACCAGAGGTTTTCTCTAGAAACTTTGGGAAGGTGTCTTTCAAGTCAGATGTTTATAGTTTTGGTATTTTGCTGCTTGAAATGGTTAGTGGAAGAAAGCAACCAAATATACTACCCACAATGGATATACAGTCTGTTGGAAGAAGGGGAAGAAGAGGTGAGAATTGAGTTTGAGGAGGAGGAAGAGAGTGAGATTGCTAAGAAACTTGCCATTGTGGGACTGTGTTGCATTCAGTGGCATCCAATAGATAGGCCTTGTATGAAGAGTGTGGTTCAAATGTTAGAAGGAGATGGCACTGCATTATTATCAGTGCCTCCTAACCCTTTCACATCTGCTACTCCTAAGAGGTCAAATGCCATCAATCCTCAGAGACTCAAGCAAGAACTGGAAATCATTCCTGAATTAGAGTGACCATTTATGGGTTATTTTATCAATATTTAGTGTAATTTGATTCTTGGCCATGTTAAGTTTTATATTGGTAAATATAATTGGATAACACCTGTAAATCTGGAATGAAGTTACTTTACTAGAGACTAGAAGAAATATCTGAGTTTTTCCTCCTTTTTTTCAATAAGTGCATTTTGAAGTTCTTACTTTAATAACACAGTAGTTAAGTTGTCAACTGGAATTTTAAATAGACATTTTAAGACACAAAATGTATGGACTGTTAAAATGAAGTTAACTTTGTTACTCTGGTAATATTAAATATTGTCAGGTATTGTTATGTCTTTTAGCAATCTAAATTTTTTTTTCCATTAATCCATGATTGAGTTGAATTTTAAATTTTAAATTTGAATTTTTGTATAGTCTACAATTAATAGTTGAGTTTTTTTTTTTTTTTTGTTTAAGTTGAAAATTGAGATTTTTTATAAAGTTAAAGTAACTTGCAAATTCATGGTTAAACAAGTTTGCAAACTTTTCAAGCCAAAAAAAAAAGTTTGCAAACTTTACAATACGAGGGTAACCAAATTAAAATCTGACAAACCTGCAAACATATATAAGGACTTGGTTTTGCTGATAAATTTCTTGCTTCATCATTGTTTCTTTTGTTTATGTGTTTAGTTTCCTGACATGAAGTTAGATAATTGGCACGTATAATGACTACATACTCTAAAGTTCGAAGCACAAAAATGTTTTAAGGTATACAATTTAATTGCCATCAATCTTCAGAGACAGAGAGACAGAGACTGAAGCAAGAACTAGAAATCATGCCTGAATTAGAGTGATTGTGAATGGTTTATTATGTGTAACTTGTCATCATGTTACGTTTTACTTTATTAAATATATTTGGATAACATTTAAGTTCTATGTTCTATGTTAGAAGCACATGGGCGGCAGGTTTGTTACAAAGTTTGCTATTCCTTTGTATAAATCAAGTATGAATAGTGAATAAAATTATGCACTCATCAACTTTGAACTTTAAAATTTCTTTTAAAACCAACAGACTTAATTATACATTAATTATTAGCAACGAGTTTTGTTCAAAGGTCTTGCATTGCAATCACTTTCAAACACTGAGAAGTCCATCAAGGAAGCTACAAGGTTGCTCCCAAAGACTTTTCTTCGTGTAAGGGACAGAGATTGATTACTATATAGAAATTTGTGTAAGACGTCCTGTTGGCTTTCTATTTTTAACAGTCATTTTCAATTTAAGATGCACGTCATTAAGGGCCTGTTTGGGGCCCTTTCCATCCAATCCCATCTCATTCAATCTTAATCTCATCTTAGGATTGGATGAATAGTAATGGTTGGGTGTTTTTTGGAACCTCCATCTCATCTCATCTCATCCACATCATCATCTCATTCACAACGTCATCTCATTTTCTCTTACAATTACTAATTTATCCCTACTTATACACCTATAATTACCTATACTTTAATACAAATATAAAAAAAAGAATTAGACAAAATAGTAATTTTACATACCCTCATTTATTACACTTATAATTTTCTCCCTCCATCTATCATTTCTCATCATTTTTTTTTCTCTTTTCACTCACACACACCTCTCTCTCTCACACACACACTTTTTTTTTTCTCTCTCTCTTTCACACACTCACACCCACACTCTTATATATAAATATATATAT
>QANZ01056593.1:60469-77276 GCA_003254925.1 Chamaecrista fasciculata | reverse complement strand
TAAATAATAACGGTAATATTTTTTTAGGGACAAAATACAAAATGGCCCACGTGTATGTACAGGCTTGAATCATTGGATTCAAAAATAAAGGGTTAAAGGGTTAATTTGGTCCAAAATGTTTGCCCTAATGTTCATTTTTGTCCACCATTAATCATTTTGCTAACATTTGGGACCAATTTGAACATTTAATAAAATAATGGACCAAAATGAATATTAGGCCATACATTTAGGACCAAAATGAACCTTTCACCACACATTTTATTACAATTTAGTGTTGTTTTGTAATTTGCAATCTGGTCCTCAAACTATTATTTGTTATTTTTTTGTCATTCAATTTCATAAAAAGACCCGATTATTGATGACTGGGGTTTTCAACATGTCCCGAGTTATCATTTACACATGTTAGAGATTGATTAATTAGAACAGTTAGAATTTATGGACCAAATTGTATTCTTAAAAATAATTCCAATATTATTTTCATTTTGGCCCATCATCTCATCCACTTGGATTAACCTCTAACCCTTCATCCAAAATTTTCTTAAAAAAATAATGGACCAAAATGAATATTAGGCCATACATTTAGGACCAAAATGAACCTTTCACCACACATTTTATTAGAATTTAGTGTTGTTTTTTAATTTGCTATTGTTGGGAAATCCCGGAGCAAAACACGCAGCGGAAGCAAAGCAAAATAAAATTTAAATGCACTGCCCAAGATTTCCCACCCGATATCCGCTAGTTGAATTTAAAACCTCGTTAGATAAGTGGTATACCTCAAAATTTCAATCGGCTTGGTTGTACTCAGGCGAGTTTGAGAAGTCCACTATCAGCGTCCTTCCTCCACCGGTGATCCACACGAACAGTTTACCGAACACCAAGGTGCTAGCCTTCTGCTCCTTTCTCCAAAGGAACTGGGAACTGAATCTACAGCGTTTTGATTCAAGAACTCTTTCTTGAACCAAATATGATGGTGGCGCAAAGAGGGAGAAGACAACAACAAAACTACTTTTGTTTTTCTTCTCTCAAAACCCTAATGGTAGAACAATTCGAATTTTCACTAACTCTTAGGAAAATTGAATTTTCTCTCTCTAGCTATGGAGGTGGCGATTTTTCTCTCTCTCTACAAGGAGGAAGACAAAATCACAAATGAGCTAGGTCAAGCAAGTGTGCTAGGAGACTTTCCCTCTTTTATTTCATAAAATAGGGAATTGATAATTATAATATTAGGGAATCCCTAAATTATAGGATTATCAATTTATAAAATTATGAGATTACAATAATATCATAATATTAGGACTTGAATATCTAATTAAAATATTACTTTAATATTTCAATTTAAATTCAAAATGCTATCTTGGAGAATCAAATAGAAGATCAAATCTCCCTTGGGTCCCACAAGATGCCATGCGCCATATGCCTCCCTTTTTCTTTGGAATTTAATAAATCAAAAACATTCCTAACTCTTAGGAAGTCATAACCAACTTATTATCTTCCAATGTTTTTGAATTAAAATATTACCCTAATATCTTTAATTCAAATATGAATCTTGAATTTAAATTCATTATTGAATTAAAATATTACCCTAATATCTTTAATTCAAATCTTGAATCAAATTCAAATTCAAACTCATGACTTTAATTAATAAAACAATTTTATTAATAAAATCACTAAAAGAGGCGCCACCCTCTTATCCAATATTAGTGAATTTTATAAATCAATAATCTCCTAACTTTTAGGAATCTTATTTGATTTATTATTCCCTAATATTATAATTGTAAATGGATTAATCCCTATTAACCATTTAACAATTATTATATTCAAACTTGTCCTACAAATTTAAATATATCACAACTGTAGATTACTTAAGACAAGACTTAATGTCCCAGACATTTTGCTATGTCTTAAATTGTGTCACCGGAGTGACCCACGAATTAACCCTAATTCGTGTCCCTTCAAGCGGTGTCCTAATCCTGCTCATGTTTGACCCAGCAAGCCTCACGTGAAGTTGGCAGCAAGCCATCTCTATGACTTACAAGTCGTGAGCGGACTCTAAAAAGCCATCACGACTACCCAAAACACGTGAGTTATCGTTTTTACCAAAACTGACTTAACCTTAGAACCACCTTGTCATAGACCCTATTGTCACACGATATCTTGGTTCTGGATAAGGCACAGGAAGGTCATCCTTAATCCAACCATAACTTTCTCGATCTTCTTGAGTAAGTCCCATTTCCCAGCGTGGCCACGCATTTCCTTGGACAGACTCATCGAGGGCGCCAGTTAGATATCTCTCATTTAATGAGGGACAAAATCCCATTTTGGCCAATCCACATTCCTCAGCACGACAATCAACCAAACCCGTACCTAGCCCTTATAGCTACCCTGCTACTGGCAACGTTAGACTAGGCCAAAGTCTGACAACTGCAACGCCGGAATAATGATGACCTCAGGTCTAAGGCGTCGCGACAGGCGTACAGGAGAGACAAGCTATGACTAAACCCATGCAGGACTCTCCGGGTCAGTCCAGCAACTCGTAACCCCTTACGTAATTGCACCATGACTCTCGTTCTAGCATCTAGTGTATGCATCTCTATGTACCGAGGTCATGCTGGTCTTAGTTCATTTCAAGTTCCCACTTGAATGAGCGACCAGGGACAGTTTAAATTAATTATCTCATAATTAATCAAGGACTGTTATCATAGTAAACATGCTAATAATATGATAACCATTAATTTATCTCCATAAATTAATTAATATGTTCACAACACATTATAAAATGATTGGCCCTAAGGCACAATCTCCAACAGCTATTTGGTCCTCAAACTATTATTTGTTATTTTTTTGTCGTTCAATTTCATAAATAGACCCCATTATTAATGATTGGGGTTTTCTACAAGGCCCCAGTTATCTTTTACACATGTTAGAGATTGATTAATTGGAACAGTTCGAATTTATGGACCATATTGTATGTCAAAAAATAATTCCAATATTATTTTCATTTTGGCCAATAATCTCATCCACTTGGATTTGGATTGACCCCTAACCCTCAATCCAAAATTTTCTCATCCTCACAATTTCCAATACCATATCACACTTCCCAATATCATCTCATCTCAATATTATTTCAATCAAAACACAACCAAACACCTATCATCTCATCTCATTATCTCCATCTCATCTCATTATTTCCTACCATTTCTACCCCTATACAAATTACAAAAATCCATCAACCTATTTCTACCAACCACAATCATTACATACCCTTTTATATAATTTCACACCCTATTTAACATCATTATCACTAAAATCACCCAAACACCAATACATCATCTCATCTCATCCAATTAAAAAATAATCTCATCCCATCCATTTGAATAAGATTGGATGAGATTGGATTAAAATTAACTGGCTCCCAAACAGAGCCTAAGTTATAAGTAATAATCACTCCCTCCTAGCTATAGAATTTTCTTTAGAAAGTGACTACACTTCCGTAATTAACTCCAATCAACTTGTTCGAATTTCGTGTTGACTGAGTCAATGAGAATGGGGACACTAAATTGTGTTATGTATTGCAAAGTGCTTATTACTACAATAACTAAGAAACTACCTGGCTTAATTATACAATATGTTCAAAGTATATTGTATTGTGGTCACTTTAATTTCAAGGACTGAAAACTAGCTAGGCGAGTTCTTGGAATTATTATTGATGTGTTGGCTCAGTCTGCTCAACTCAACCACAAATTAATGGAGATAGATATATGAATGTGTGAGTGGTGCAGAAAGAACAGGAGAAAGAGTAAGAAACTGCAAGATGAAACAAGCGGTTTACTAATGATGAAATAGACAACGTGGCACGACATAAAACGTATGATCGCACCTGTCGCTGGGTGATCAAAAATACCGGAAATAATGCACGATAGTGGTGCAATCCGAATAGATCTCTCGAGGAACTNCTGCTCAACTCAACCACAAATTAATGGAGATAGATATATGAATGTGTGAGTGGTGCAGAAAGAACAGGAGAAAGAGTAAGAAACTGCAAGATGAAACAAGCGGTTTACTAATGATGAAATAGACAACGTGGCACGACATAAAACGTATGATCGCACATGTCGCTGGGTGATCAAAAATACCGGAAATAATGCACGATAGTGGTGCAATCCGAGTAGATCTCTCGAGGAACTTTTGTGCAAAATTTAATTGCAAACGATACCAAGTTATCACTAATCGGGTGAAAGCAAAGGAAATTTGTTCTTTGAATGATTGCCTATGACCTAAAACAATAATTAAATAAAGCAATAATATTTTTGGGTTTTTGATTGAAAGACCGAATTGAAAGGCAATAATAATAAATTAACAATTAACCGAATTGAGAGAGTACCCGACAGAGCAATTGGATTAAGCAATCATCACTACTAAAGATAAACGAAGCATGTCACACAATTCATCCTAAGGTAGTCACTAATAACTCAATGACCTAGGCTAACAAAATTATCATGAAAATACCTCAAACAAGATAAATCATAACAAGTACTGAAAATCTTCATTAAATTGATGATAAAGAAGATCAAGAAACACAATCTTTATAACAAATGACATTGTCAAAGCTATATACCTATAATTATAACCAAACTAGTAAAGACTCTAGGGTTACAATCAAGATATAATTAAACAAGTAAAATCAAGTTCCTAATCAAGAATCAGAATTCACAAATAGTTCTCAGATCCAACTAGAAATCAAGAACAATAATGTAAAACCCTAATTCTAGTGTGAGAAAAACTCCCTAATGGTGAAACCCTAGTTCATGCTTTGCTCCAATGCTCCTCCAGGTATGAGTGTTTAGCCGCTCATGGTTGGCAGATGAACAACTTCAGATTTGACTGCCATGATTCCACGAAAAGCTTCACGAGATGATGAAAATCGCTAACCGAGAAACGGAATATGTAAAACTCTCTCCAAAGTAGTGTGTAGCCTCCAACTGACCTTCAGACCTCTCATATATGTAGACCTCTCATATATGTAGACCTCCAACGTAATATGGGTAGTTTATGTGATTCTTGTTGTACTCCAAAGCACCACTGGACATGTCCATTCATCATCATGCACCTCTTCCTGTGGGAATATCCAAATTAAAACATAAACTACCCATTCCGAGCGAACATTGTGGCTACAAGAGGTATGAGATAGATTGCCACAACAACGTGGAAATACTATCTCTATATTAAGGGAAATATTACGGGAAAGAGATTGATTACAAAAACTACTGGAATATTTTTAAGAAATTATCTTGCAATATTTTTCTTTACTTTCAACCACGGATTAAACTAGGAATTTTTCTTGGCTCATAGTTTACACTTATTTCTAATGCAGGATGGCACCTATTTTTTGCTTTTTCACTTGAAGGATAGGCACATGGAGGCACAGGCTTAAAACAAAACCTTTTTTTTTTTTTGTCAAATTTGTGTGTTGACTGACTGACTTATACATGAATTATTGAGGTACTTAACCTATGACATATTCAAAGTGAGTGTTGTTGTGGGTCACTTTTAAAGCTTGAAAAGTCTACAAGAAGCAGCAGGGAAGTTGCAAGGCTCCTCCCAACACATACTGTGGCAAACAAAGTTAACTACTCTTTTGAAACCCAAAATAATATGGCACATGTAAGCTAGCATCTCCAATTAACTACTCTTTTGATCTTGTCATGGCTAAAGTTAGATCCCCACAATTTTGCTTGTTATTGCTGCCACTACTGCTCTTTGCAGCAGGTTGTGAAGCCCACCCTGAATGCCAGCAAACAAAGTGTGGTCGTCATGGTCCTCCAATTAGATTCCCTTTCTATCTTAAAGATCAGCAACCTCATCATTGTGGCTTTCCTGGCTTTCATCTTTCTTGCACAAATGATAATCAAACTGTTCTTGAGCTTCCTGCACATCCAGTACCAGCCAGGCTTTATCTACAAAGCATAGACTACAAATCCCAGAACATCATAGTCTATGACCCCCAAAATTGCCTTGCAGAGAAAATTCTAACACTTGTTAATTCATCCTCACCCTCCATACCTTTCCATTTCAATATCATTAGAAATGTTTCTTTTCTTAGTTGTCCCTCATCTCCATGTGGAATTAATGCTATTGATTCAGACTCGTTAATCGAATACCGAGACTATATGTTTTGTACCAAGATTCTGGATGTTCAGTTTCCGGCTACAAATCTTTCCCTGCATTCCTACTTCAATCTGGACAGCAAAATCTCCATGGCATGGTCAAAACCAGATTGCACAAAGTGTGAAGCTAACGGGAAGCGATGTGGATTAATGAAAAATGCAACCCAGGACGACCAATTTGATTGTTTTCCATCTCCAGGTATATTTCTTTTCTTTTCAATAAAATAAAATATGTTGTTCAGTTAAGTAACGGGAAAGAGAACATTGAGAAGGTGAGATTTCTGAGATGTTGTCCTGCTTGCTTAATCTGCATGATACTTCAGAGAGTCCATGAACTTATTGTTGTCTGTAGCAACTAGCAACTTACATGGAAGGCAGCGTGCTGCTTGCTATGTTAAAAGATAGGCACACACAAGGAGGGGTTGAATTTGGTTTAACCACAGTAAGATATTTGAATTACAAACACTCAAAGGATCAGACAAGGACCAAAAGATTTGTTATATACAAAATCAATCACTTTGTTAGTTTCATAAAAATATAAAAACAATTTCTTTTTTAACTACACTTTCAGAATAACAGAATTAATATGAAAATGTACTCCTTCAATATTTTTTAACAGTCATGCTAATTATTGACTTGTTACTTTTACAGGTTGGTCAAAGATCAAATTAGCAGGTGAGAAGTCTAGTCTGCTTCCGCACAAACATTCTTCTTCCTTTTCTTTGTCTATTTTCATAAATGGCTGTAATTTTAAAAATGGAATATCATTAATTTGCAGGGATAATCCTAGGCTCGTTCTTCACAATAGTTATCATCACAATCTGTGGCCTTTATATTAGAAAATACAAGTCAAAGAAAGATTTTGAAATAAAATTAGAAGTGTTTTTGGAAGATTACCGAGCCCTCAAGCCCACCAGGTACTCATATGCTGACATAAAAAGGATCACGAATAAATTCACAGAGGAGCTTGGTCAAGGAGCGTATGGTAAAGTGTTCAAAGGAAAACTCTCCAATGATATCTGTGTTGCAGTGAAGATCCTCAATGATTCTAAAGGTAATGGAGAAGAGTTCATCAATGAAGTGGGAACGATGGGGTCAATCCACCATGTCAATGTGGTTCGCTTGGTTGGTTTCTGTGCTGATGGCTTCTGGAGAGCCCTGGTTTATGAATTCTTACCAAACGGTTCGTTGGAAAAGTTTATTTGCTCGCCAGAAAAGAAAACTCGCTTCCTCGGTTGGGAGAAATTACAAGATATTGCACTAGGCATTGCCCGTGGGATCGAGTATCTTCATGAAGGTTGTGAACAACAAATCTTGCATTTTGACATCAAACCTCATAACATACTTCTTGATCTAAACCATAGTCCAAAAATTTCAGATTTTGGGCTTGCTAAATTGTGTTCCAAGGATCAAAGTGCAGTGTCAATGACAACAGCCAGAGGAACCATAGGATACATAGCACCAGAGGTTTTCTCTAGAAACTTTGGGAAGGTGTCTTTCAAGTCAGATGTTTATAGTTTTGGTATTTTGCTGCTTGAAATGGTTAGTGGAAGAAAGAATGAGGATACCACAGCACAAGAAAGCAACCAAATTTACTACCCACAATGGATTTACAGTCTGTTGGAAGAAGGGGAAGAAGAGGTGAGAATTGAGTTTGAGGAGGAGAAAGAGAGTGAAATTGCTAAGAAACTTGCCATTGTGGGACTGTGTTGCATTCAGTGGCATCCAATAGATAGGCCTTGTATGAAGAGTGTGGTTCAAATGTTGGAAGGAGATGGCACTGCATTATTATCAGTGCCTCCTAACCCTTTCACATCTGCTACTCCTAAGAGATCAAATGCCATCAATCCTCAGAGACTCAAGCAAAAGCTGGAAATAATTCCTGAATTAGAGTGACCATTTATGGGTTATTTTATCAATATTTAGTGTAATTTTATTTTTGGCCATGTTAAGTTTTATATTGGTAAATATAATTGGATAATATCTGTAAATCTGGAATGAAGTTACTTTACTAGAGACTAGAAGAAATATCTGAGTTTTTCCTCCTTTTTTTTCAATAGGTGCATTTTGAAGTTCTTACTTTAATAACACAGTAGTTAAGTTGTCAACTGGAATTTTAAATAGACATTTTAAGACACAAAATGTATGGACTGTTAAAATGAAGTTAACTTTGTTACTCTGGTAATATTAAATATTGTCAGGTATTGTTATGTCTTTTAGCAATCTAAATTTTTTCTCCATTAATCCATGATTGAGTTGAATTTTAAATTTTAAATTTGAATTTTTGTATAGTCTCCAATTAATAGTTGAGTTTTTTTTTTTTAAGTTGAAAATTGAGATTTTTTTAAAAGTTAAAGTAACTTGCAAATTCATGGTTAAACAAGTTTGCAAACTTTTCAAGCCAAAAAAAAAGTTTGCAAACTTTACAATACGAGGGTAACCAAATTAAAATCTGACAAACCTGCAAACATATATAAGGATTGCTGATAAATTTCTTGCTTCATCATTGTTTCTTTTGTTTATGTGTTTAGTTTCCTGACATGAAGTTAGATAATTGGCACGTATAATGACTACATACTCTAAAGTTCGAACAACAAAAATGTTTTAAGGTATACAATTTAATTGCCATCAATCTTCAGAGACAGAGAGACAAAGACTGAAGCAAGAACTAGAAATCATGCCTGAATTAGAGGATTGTGTATGGTTCATTATGTGTAACTTGTCATCATGTTACGTTTTACTTTATTAAATATATTTGGATAACATTTAAGTTCTATGTTCTATGTTAGAAGCACATGGGCGGCAGGTTTGTTACAACGTTTGCTATTCTTTTGTATAAATCAAGTATGAATAGTGAATAAAATTATGCACTCATCAACTTTGAACTTTAAAATCTTTTTTAAAACCAACAGACTTAATTATACATTAATTATTAGCAACGAGTTTGATTACTATATAGAAATTTGTGTAAGACGTCCTGTTGGCTTTCTATTTATAACAGTCATTTTCAATTTAAGATGCACGTCATTAAGTTATAAGTAATAATCACTCCCTCCTAGCTATAGAATTTTCTTTAGAAAGTGACTACACTTCCGTAATTAACTCCAATCAACTTGTTTGCATTTCGTGTTGACTGAGTCAATGAGAATGGGGACACTAAATTGTGTTATGTATTGCAAAGTGCTTATTAGTTATTACTAAAATAACTAAGAAACTACCTGGCTTAATTATACAATATGTTCAAAGTATATTGTATTGTGGTCACTTTAATTTCAAGGACTGAAAACTAGCTAGGCGAGTTCTTGGAATTATTATTGATGTGTTGGCTCAGTTTGCTCAACTCAGTTTGCTCAGTTTGGCGCCAAACTTATTGTAGAAGATTCGGCCTCCCAACAAACACTCAATGCTGGGTCAATCTGTGTTTTTTTTTCAATAGGTGTAATTTGAATAGAAATTTTAATAACACAGTAGTTAAGTTGTAAATTGGAATTTTAAATAGAAATTTTAAGACACAAAAAGGTATATATGGACTGTTAAATTACAAAGCGTGCTACGAAAACACTGGATACAAACCAGAACAACCTGAATAGATATATATTGAGTACTCGGTTTTGCTATTAAATTTCTTGCTTCCTCAGCTCCTTTGTTTCCTTTGTGTTGGTAGTTTCCTAACCTTCCTCACTTTGATTACTATATTATTGGCATGTAGTGGCTAGTGCTCTAAAGTAAAGCTAGAACCACAAAAATGTTCTTAATTAGGTATACATATATTGTAATAAAGATAGATGTAACAAGTCAGCAAAATTTCAGGTCAAGTAAGGGTGTTCAAAATTGAACCAAAGCAAAACCCAAAACTAAACCGAATGATAAATTGTTTGGTTTGGTTAAAAATATACTATGAAGCATGGACACTTCATTTTGAGGATGTGTTGCCGTGTTAGATATGTGTCCGTGTCCGACACCCGTACGACACTCACACGATACATATTCATAAGTTTCAAAATATAAAATCAATTTATGTGACTTTAATATGACAAACAATAGAAAATAATGACACATATGACATATATTATGAATAGATTGTAATTTTTAAAGTTTTCATCAAAATTAATTAATTTATAATTATTTTTATATATAAATATATGTCATGTCGTGTCGTGTAACTTTAAGAATTTGACGTGTCAATGTGTTCATGTCTGTGTCGTATTTCGTGTCTGTGTCAGTGTCTATGCTTCATAGAAAATATATCAAAATTAATTAATTTTGTTCGGTTAACAATTTAAACATATAATTAACTAAACAAAAACTAATATCAACATATATACTTTTACTTTTTATTTATTATATATGTTTATATTTAATTCAAAAACTACCATTTTTGCTTTAATCATCATGTAATCGGGTATATTTTTTACTTCAAACCAAAGCGAATAATTTTATTAAAAACTTTATTCAAAGTCGTCTAAATCCCCAACAAACACCCTTATTAATTAGTAGTCTTCTCAAAACCCTTTGATTGTCTCCAGATTATATCTTTCTTTAAAACCGACAGGCTTAATTGCACTACGAATAATTAGCAACGACTGAACATAAAATTAGATGAAAAGTATTGTATTGTAGTCACTTTCAAACACTTATAAGTTATAATTAAACGTTCATGAGGGATGAAGCTGCAAGGTTGCTCCAAAGTCCAAACGTATCTTTGATTTTTGGCCGATATTATCATAGGTTGGCTTGTTGTTTAATTTCCAAAGTAAAAATATAATGAGAGCCTATTAATTGGGGGAAAGACTTTTTTGCATTGTCCTATGCATTTTTAGGGCCTGTTTGGGGATGCCCCATCTCAATCTCATCCCATTTCAATCCTAATCTCAACCTAAAATTAGATGAACAGTCTAGTTTGGGTGTTTGTGTGGCACATAATCTCATCTCAATCTCATCCTAATCCTCATCTCATCCAAATCATCATCCCATTTATCATACATTTACTAATCTACCCCTATTTATATACCTATATTTACCTACACTCTAATACAAATATAAAAAAGATAATTAGACAAAATAGTAATTTTACATACCCTCATTTATTACACTTATAATTTTCTCTCTCTCCATCATTTCTTATTAATTTTTTTTCTCTCCCTCTCACTCACTCACAAACACACACAAACTTCTCTCTCTCCTTTTCTCTCTATCTCTCACACACCCACCTACCCACTCCCTCTCTCTCCCTCATATATATATATATATATTATATTTATATTATATATATATAATTTATATTAATTTAATTAAACAAAGATGTTTTTGTCTATTTGTAATGTTGTTTTTTTTAGTCCCAACATTTCTCTATTTCTTTTGAGTAAAAATACAATTGAATCCCTAAATTATTTTTTAAGTTACAATCTTCTATTCTATTTACTGTATTTTTTTAAAAAAGAGAAAAAAATTACTTATCTTCACTTTTATAGGCATTTTAGTCCTCAAACTATGAGCTCAATTTCCTTGGCTAGTAAAACTATTTTATGTTTAGTTTTTTTCTCAAACTATGAAAATAGTTTGATTTTGGTCCTCAAACTATTTGTTGTTCTAAATTCGTGTCCAAATTCATCCGATGATTATGCGCTATGGATAATGGAGAAATAACGGTTATTTTTTTGTTGGGAAAATACACAAGTTTCCATGTGTTTGTTATTTTTCTGGTTCGAATCATGGGTAGCAAAAAAATTGCAATGTTGTTTTGTTGGGAAATTACAAAGTTATGGACCAAATTGTACATTTACAATCATTTCCATATTACTTGCATTCTGGTCCCACGATATTGTTTGTTATTTTTTGCACCTTGCAAATAAAAAATATACCCGATTGTTGACGGTACAAGCTTTGTTCGAGCCCCGAGTACAGATATTAGGGACCGATTCTTTGGACCGATACAATGTTATGGACCAAATTTTATGTTTACAATACTTTTCATGTTATTTGCATTCTAGTCCCCAAAATATTACTTATTATTTTCTTTATATTCAAATTCATAAATGTGCCCCATTATTCATGGCTTGGATTCTCTACGAGCTTTGAATTATCACTCACACATGTTAGGGATTGATTAATTGGCCGGATACAAATTTATGGACCAAATTGCATTCTCAAAAGAATTTTAATGTTATTTTCATTTTGCCCCATAATCTCATCCAATAGGATGGACCAAAATCCATCATCCTATAGGATTGAGAAATCACGCTTTCCAAGAGCATCTCATCCAAATATCATCCCAGTCAAACCCCAGTCAAACCCCACCCAAACACCTATATCTCATCTCAATCTCATCTCAATCTCAATCTCAACATCATTATTTCATACCATTTCTACCCCTATACAAAATAAATAAATCCAACAACCTATTTCACCTAACCACAATCATTACATACCCTTTTATATAATTTCACACCCTATTATACATCATTTTCTCTCAAACCATCCAAACACCACTACATAATCTCATCTCATCCTAATTTCAACATCATCTCATCTCATCTCATAAGTTGAGATTGGATTGAGATTGGATTGAACTTTTTGCTCCCAAACAGGCCCTTAGTGCATTCCAGAGAGAAATATAGGAAGATGTAGAGAGAGAAAATATGGGCCCCACAAAATAATAAATATGTGGGACCCACACCTTCTCTCTTTATCTCTTCCTATATCTCTCAAAAATGCAAGAACAAAAATGCAAGATCACCTTGTAAAAAGGGATAGAGTCAGAGATTAGTAGAAATTTGTGTAGGGAATGGGGACAGTGAATTGTGTTGTGTGGTTTATAAATTATATATGTACAAGTCTTGATAGTTGTGTGGCTCAATTATTAATAAAGGGGAGAGAAGCAAGAGAGAGAAATTAAAAGAAATGGAGAAGTGGTTGCGTGGTTGATTAGTGTTCGATCAATGGCAGTGACTATTGTTGTGTTATTTGTGATTCTACTCCTAATAATAAGCTTCAATGATATTGTGGTTTGCAGGGAAAATTGCAGCACTTGGTGTGGGGATATCAGAAACATAAGCTATCCATTCAGAGTGAAGGGTGACCCAGAAGAGTGTGGAGACAAGAGGTATGAGATAGATTGCGATAACAAGGTGCCAATAGTGTCTGTGTTTTCAGGCAAATATTACGTCAAAGAGATCAATTACAACAACTACATAATCCGATTGGTTGATCCTGGCTTTGCACTACTTGAAGATCAACCTAACAATTGCTCCTCCACAAATACCCCTCTTTATTTCTTGAGCACCTATAATTTCAGTGACAATGACAGAGATCCTTATTATCTAACAGAGTCCACCCAAGTAGTATACTTGAGATGCAGGGAGGCAGTGAATGATCCTAAGTATGTGAATGTGACTACTACTACTAATAGTGGTGGATGCAATAGCAATATTAATAATATTGGCTTTGAGGATGAGGGATCTGCTGCTGCCTATAAATATAACTACGTATATTTTGGTGAGTATAATTTAGCTGCGAAGGATCTGAGAGTTGGGTGCCATCTGAAGTCTATCGTTTTGATGGACTCTTTCAGTGTGTCACGCTTAATGAGTGACCACACTGTAGTTAATAAGAATGTGTCACGCTTAATGATCCCCGAATTCACACTTTCATGGCTTTATGGTGTTTGTGATCATTACTGTTCCAACAAACTTCCATTGGGTTTCCCTTTGACCTGCTACAGATTAGGAGGCTCTTCCACGCCAAAGTTTCGATGTGAACCTTCTGACTTCAATTTTTCTTTCTGCGAAGTGAGTGACCACACCGTCACGTTCAAGTCCTGCGGTAAGCCTGCCGATTCCTCCCTATATATGCTTTTGTCAAATTATTTTTTTGGTTTAATTTGTCGGCATTTCTCAAACTCATCACCTTTAAACCTTTTTCTTTTTATTATTCAGGATTCCGTAACACATTACGACGATATGTTCATGGTAATATTTCTTTCCTTTTTTATCTTTGCTATTGTCCCAAATTTTTAAATATTTATAAGAACATATTCTTTATTTTTATTTAATTTACATTTGAGACAGTTATGTAATTAATGACCAGTTACAAGTTTTGCAGTTTTACTGCTAGATGATGATCGATCATAGGTATATATATAGATGTCATATATACTTCCAGATTTTCATGAATTCTCAAACTTTGTCTTGCAGTTTTATATGAAACGTTTTTTCAAGTATCGGGTATAACTCTCTTTAAACATTTCCTCAAGCCACCATTACCATTAGGATGGGTGATTGTAGGAATGATTCATGCCCTCAAAGTAGCTCTGGGAGTACCTTGTGTGGTAATTCTTTTGCTCCATAAATGGAGAAAGAGGCATCAGTCCATGTATCAGAATATTGAAGAATTTCTCCAAAATAACAATACCCTAATGCCAATAAGGTATTCCTACAAGGACATCAAGAACATCACTCATGGTTTCAAGGACAAACTTGGTGAAGGTGGCTTTGGGGCTGTTTTCAAAGGAAAACTACGAAGTAAACAACTAGTAGCCGTCAAGATGCTGACCAGCAAGTCCAAAACCAACAATGGTCAAGATTTTATGAGTGAGGTTGGCACAATTGGAAGGATTCATCATGTCAACGTTGTGCGTCTTATAGGGTATTGTGTTGAAGGGACAAAGCGTGCTCTTGTCTATGAATTCATGCCTAATGGATCTCTTGACAAACACATTTTCTCTAAAGAAGATTTAGCCTTGAGTTTGGACAAGATCTTTGAGATTTCCATTGGAGTGGCACAAGGGATTGCTTATCTACATGAGGGTTGTGACATGAGGATTCTTCATTTTGATCTCAAACCTCACAATATCCTTTTAGATGAGAATTTTAAGCCAAAGGTATCAGACTTTGGACTTGCAAAGCTTTATCCTGTGGATGAAAGCATTGTGCCCTTGACTGCAATAAGAGGAACCATAGGATACATGGCTCCAGAATTATACTACAAAAATATTGGAGGTGTTTCCTACAAAGCTGATGTGTATAGTTTTGGTATGTTGTTGTTGGAAATGGCAGGAAGGAGGAGGAATTTGAATGCGTTTGCAGAGAATTCAAGCCAAATTTACTTTCCTTCTTGGGTTTATCATCAGTTCATTGCCGGAAACGAGGTAGAGATAACAGATGCAAGTGAAGCGGAAAAGAAACTAGTGAAGAAAATGATCACGGTGGCCTTTTGGTGCATACAAATGAAGCCAACAGATAGGCCATCCATGAAAAAAGTGGTGGAAATGCTTGAAAGTGAAGTTGAGTGTCTGCCAACACCTCCTAAACCATTTATATCTATGGCAGATCTACCATTTGACCATGCTTCAATTCATACAAAATCATTGGTACCTTCACTTGATTCAGATGATTCCGCAAAATCTGAGTTAGAATTAGATAGTCTAATTATGAATGCAACTTAGAATGAATAGAGTGATGATATTCCAATTATGAAATATGGTTACTCATCATTTGATCAATTTGCTCTTTAAGAATTGTGTACTGTTAAATAGACCAACAAGCACAAGTTCATTGTTTGTAGACTTAATGTAGCTATCATTGCTCTGTTTTCCATGCTATTTTATATGTATGTCACAAGTTTTCAAGGTGAATGTATAATTAGATGAAGTACATTGGCCATGGGCAATTATTTGATAATTTGAAAATAAGATGGAAGTATATAATATTGTTTAATTAGTATGTAAATTGTTACGATTTGGTCTCATGGTTCAAAATTTCAAACAATATAAATTCATTACAAATTTTGAAACAAGAAAATATAAATTTAATTCAAATTCAAGGAACCAAATGGTTAACAATTTTGATATTTTAAGAATCAAGTCCATACAAATTTAACATACAAATACTAGGTTTTCTCTATTTAAATAAGGAGATGAAAGATATTTTTTTAAAAAAAATTATAATAGTAGTTTTAAATATTTTTTTAATTAAATTAAGAGTAAACATACAATTTGGTCCTTGAAAGATTACCAGACTGACAACTTAGTTTCTAAAAAATTAAAAAGTATACAATTTAATCCATAAAAGAGTAATGAATATACTATTTTGATATTTTAAAGACTTAATTGTATATTTTAATCTTTCAGAAATTGAGTTATGAGCTCAAAAATCTTTCAGGGACTAGAAATTGATATTTTATTTTATTTTAAAGACTTAATTGTATATTTTAATATTTTTAGTAAAATTTAGACATTAGTAGAAAATTAAAAACGTTGCCGCTTAGACTTGAAACTTCACCGCGCATATCAAAAGTCAAAACGTGGTTTCACCTTCTTCAGCCTCTCGCTCCGGCGGATTAATCGGCGGCGTGCGACGCCGTCGGCAGTGGTGCCCTTGCCGGAGCTAGAGACACTTCAACCTCAGTCTCAGCCACACCAATGGATTGGTTTGATCCCTCGACGCAGAAGATTGCACTTCAAATGTTCGTGAAAATTCTGACGTGAGATTCTCGATGCGTGTAATTTCTTTCTCGACATTTAGAGTCGGTCAAGAAATACATATGGATACTCTGAGGCGAAATTGGAAAAGTCGACAACATCTTGAGGTGAAAAATTGAAATACCTTATTTCTACAAGTCTATGAGTTTAATCAGTTGAGTTCTCT